>JASANG010000455.1:0-119401 GCA_030248215.1 Enoplolaimus lenunculus | reverse complement strand
TGAAAAGCAAAATATCTACTGGATTCCCGAACAAAAAACTTGTCAGTTTGGAAACAAAAAAGTAAACACTAAAGTATTCACATGGGACCGAAAATCCGATTACGCCCTGGTTGATACCAAGCTACCTGCCTTGCAACAGATATAGCGACTGCTATCTACGAGCACTACATGCATATAGTGTCAGCAAAAATTCGTCCAACTGTCAAAAATTATCGAAGCCGGATATTGGCATTTTCGTACCGGATATCCGTCTACACTTTAGTTTCCAGCAAGCAAAACATAACTAAGCCGAAAACAGACGCAACGCAAGCGAAATAGTCTACAATTTAGCAGTAAGTGTTTGCAAATAGTACTCGCTAATCTCTTGCTAGCCATCGCAGCAAAACATAAAAAAAACTTAAACAAACAAAAGTAAGACCCCACGACAGCAAACACTTCACAACACAATAGAGGTGCATGCCATGCCCTACGCAAAACTATTGATTTTCATACACCGCTTTAAATCTTCAAATTGTTTAGGAAAAATCAAGAACTGGCAAAAAATGATGGTGCTATACTCGTAGTACGGCGCTGGCCAACGCCACAACTGCCACAGTTAAAAAACTTTACTTGAAGCGCTACACTATCTCTCTACTTTGGCCCTGTTCGGTGCATATTTCACGATGACAATAAACGAGAAATCACTAATATACCTAAATCATTATTTTTAGAACTGTCTGAAATTTGTTAAAACCTTTCAGAAAATATTTGTTAAAACAACATACGACAAACCTCAAAAAACTAATCAAAAAATGCTAAACAAAAAACACACCAGCTCCAGCCAGGAATCCCGATAGTTTCAACAACCGAAAATACTGTTTGTGCAAAAAATACGAAGAAAAACACCATAAAGTTGAGAGACGAGTCGGTTCTGTAATAAAATCAAGATATTAAAATTAAAAACAAACACACGAACACATAGCTACGTATGCAAATATCGATTTCAAGCAATGCATTTCATGCAACCGCGGACGTACGTAGCGAGAATTGGCCGCACCCCAGTATAAAATTATCTAATCTTATCCGGCCCTTGTGCACTTTTCCCAACACTTACGCATGGCTTAGGCCAGGACAAGTCTTAAGTATACGGTTCTGCCTGACAAAACCCAAAGTTAAGCTTGTGTCTAAGCCTGAGCCTTAACGTTAACTGTGGGCGTAAATGTACAAGAATCTTTCATACGATCCGGCCAAATGCGACACAAAATTCCCATCGCTGTCCTTGTACCGCCTCGAAGCAGGACGCTACGGCGTACGTCTCTGCAAGCGATAATCACATGCATGCTTTAGAGTAAAACCTGGCAGAGATACACACCCAACATTATCAATGTCAAGGACAACGGGACATCTATGCAAGCCCGGGACAGAATTTCAAACCATGTAGAGCATTATAATGATCCTTCCGCCAAGCTTGGCGGAATGCTAGCAACCAAATCATTTTCAATGCCCCCAGAAAATTATACACAGACAGACACCGCCAATCTCAAGGATACTTTATTGCAGTTGTGAACATTTTGATTTCGAAACACATATCGATTGTGAAAGCATTAACCTTGCACAAAAACGGCGAGTCATTCGAATTAATACTATCAGCAAATTTTAATTTTTCATTGTGTAAAAATTTGTTTTGCTACGCTTAAAAACGATAAGCAAACGCTCAAGGAAATTCAATGTAAAAAATTGCGAAAATTTTCTAAATCAAAACCATATTTTGACTTCAACGACTATAAGATAAATGCTTTCGGCAAATCAACTGTGTACAATTGGGCCGCCTATGGTCAATAGAGGCGGATACACAAAAATTTACCAAGTGCCGTAAGTCGAAAATCCCAACGCTTGTATCGCAGTAGTAATGATTTGGGCGGTCAGAATGAAGAAAAATACCATAAAATTGAAAGAGCTATCACTTCTAAAATTCAATATCATACCAATAAATACAAAATGTTTTCAAATTTAACAAACAAGACAATAATGCCTGTTTGTCTTTTTCTGAGCCTGCATTCTCAAATGAGTGTAGCACCTGACACCTTACACTGTTATAAGTTAAGCAAGCTTCAAATCAAAGAAAAGTGAGCTTCGAATTTAACTCATGCCTTGAAATTGATTAACGCAAAATTACGGCGCAGAATGCGTCATCCCCCGATGTCACTGCAACTCTGTTTAAAAGAACGTTTTGCAACTAACTGGCAATAAGTGTTACACGCAGTTGAGAATACGGCTGCGGGTGGAATCTTTCATTTCCCCGTTTGTTAACTATTTCATCTTGCAAATCTATGCCAAGCAGCTTTCAAGTAGCAATTATGTACAACTCAGTCTTGAATAGCTGTGACCGGTTTTCTCAAATCACACAGAAATGACAAAAATAGCAACACACAAACAACCGTACCTGAACGCTTTATACGCGGGACGAAACCACAACAAAAACGAGCACGGTGTAAACAAAATCAATTGCAATATTGACATGCCAAACTGTTCGCCCCCTTTGTCACCACCGGCAATAAAATAGACGAGTGACCCGATAAAGTTCAGAATCAACGTTCCAGCGTACACTGCAAACAATTAATACAAACGTACTTAAAAACAATATATGATGCTATTAATTAAGTTAAATTGGCTGAGTTGCAGAAACACGACTTTTTTCGACCTTTCACTACACATTATTTATATTGCGACAGTCAGCCAAATTATTTATAGATTTCATACTGCTTGCGATCACCATATAAACTGCCAGAAAACCTTCGTAATACTATTTTACAGTGACAAATGCTTTTTTCTTGCAGCAAACATGTACCTCTCTAATGCATATGATTCGTACTACGCAGAACAAAATGTCACAAACACGTTTGTCTAAATTTCATAAAGTATATTCAACTGCTACTTACACAGTAAAATAAATAATAAATAACGACTTACTTAACCATAAATAATAAATAAGTGTGACAATGCGTTGAAATTGTTGCGGAATATCAACACCGATGTCTTGATAGAAACACGGCTGCACTGGAAACCATGACGGCAACGGCGGCCAATTATTAGTACGAACTAAAACGAATAGCGCTGATTTAATTTGGTAAACAAACAATAGCACAACATCTTTCATTTCCAATTTACAATACCTCAAGCAATTCATGATAAATGAGAAAAATACAAATATCAGTTTTCGACATACATGCTCGAAACATTTCCAATAAAAGCGCCGATGTTTGCGCGAATTACTCAAATTATAACCAAAAGTGAAAATTGCATCCAAAATTAAAATAAACCGCTTGATTCTGCAAGTCATCTTTCAACAACAACAACAACCGCCGGTTTCAACCCAGCTCTTCAACAACAACGGCCAGTTTGAACCCAGCTCTTCAACAACAACAGACAGTTTCAACCTTGCTGTAGACAGAAAACGTTTAATGCAATTGTTGTTGACCCGTAACTACGAGGGGATGCGATGCAATGGGGGTCCACAGTTCCCTAACGAAAATCTTCGGTGCCCATACCTCAAAATTTTGTTACTGAAGATAGAATTTAATGTTAATTTGGCAGGTCTGAAAATGTTCTTAACACTCTACTAACAATGCTAGGTTTGGTGCGGAATTGATGTTATAACGTACGATTTGTTTGGCCTCGCGCGGCTTCTTCTTCACGTCTTTGCAGATCGGCAGCTTTCTTTTCAAGTTCCTTAAAAACGAAAAAGTTAGCTTCCACCAAGTCCATCAATTATACGAAATTATCTATTAAATATGTACGTATATACATTCATATTCTCGCTAATTAAAATGGAACCCTTAGACGGTGTCAGCACTACATATAATTGGGACCCGTTAAAGGCCAACAAGCAAAAAGATTCATTAAAAAGCAAAGTGTGAGCGGAATTCAGATTCTTCGATTCAAATCCAGTTTTTATTCCCACATTGTTTAGAACAAAAACAAATCTCACTTCTTGTCGCCGAAGAAGCTCAGCTTGCGTAAGAACAGGTTGTTGATTACCAGCACCTGCTGTCATTCTTTTGGACTGGTCTTGACCCGCTGACGGCGTATACGCAGGAGGCGGTTCTGGATGTCGAACCGCCGTTGAACCGGATGCCGCTGGCGGTATAGGATTTGCTGCCCCACGTGCACCCTAAAAACCATTCGATTCTAAACAGTCTCATCGCGCATCTCTGATTCTATTTCGAGTACTACTATGCTCCAAACCAAAGCGACAGCAAAAGTTCGGGTTCGAATTCCGGAGAAATTGGCTGTTTGGATTCGGAATCCGAGGCATCGCGTGTTACAATTTGAATCGGCATGGGTATTGCCAACGGCAAAAATTTTGGTACCTATCCTATCGGCGCATCACTACAGTCCAAACCCATAAATACGTTAGTTATGTGGAATACTGATCTAAAAACACTAACCAGTCTAACAAGCAATAGGCAAGTTGTTGCAGGAAAGCGTCAGAAAAAACTGTGTATGTAGTGAATTCAATTTCCGTTATCAAATCAATGTACTGTCCCGTATAAGTTCTACCAAACTCCTGTATTATTCTACTAAATTCGAGTATTAAGCAGACACACTGCACTTACCCCTGATATTGCAGCCGGTCTGTTTTGATCGGCAAATGGGTTGTACTCATCTAGCCCGCCTGCGCCAGGACCGCCAGCCGTACCACCTGTACCGCGCGCTGCCTGTTGGACACTCGGGTCCTACAAAAGCATTTCAGTCTTAGTGAATCTAACATCAAACAATCTCAGCTGTGAGCTCAAAACGCAGTAAAACCAAGTGTAAGTGTAGATATTAGATACCTATATATGACTATACATATATTTTACGTATGTACGCATGCATTTTTTATTTATTTTAGTAAAGGTTGTAAGACCCAAGTTAGTTCAGTAGCTGCATTTGCTTTACCTCAAATTTCGATACAAAGAAAAATATTTGAACAAAAATTGCATAAAACGAGACATAAACCGTTAATAAAATAGCGTCCTTACAGCAAACGGATTATCTCCAAATGGATTGCCGCCTGACATAGCACATATGTACACAATTAAGTAAGCTGTTATATATGCTGTATATTTAAAGATCTAAAATTTTGGTAACCGTCGTTCAAAGTTGTGCGTTATAGTTTGGTTGCAATAACACATAGGTCTATGGATACATGCTGATTAGCGGGCAAGAATTTTGGGCAATTTAGAAAAGAATAAAACACTGTAATAGTTTTGCCATAATAAAATAATTATATTCTAAAATATTTCATGAATGACACAATAATATCCACTAGCTATGAGTCTTCTGGAGCAAAAACTACACTGTAACAGTGTAGCGAAAATATTAATGAAACGTCTGAAAGTCATGCAATAAACTATCGTAGCGTTTGATGGCAAAAAAATTCTTGCAGCATATACTTTAGCCTTGTATGGTTGTATTTTGTTTGCCATTTTACACGAATATCTGGCACTCTGTCGCTCAGCAGGGTGGTTACCTGGACACAGCGTTGAATGGCCTCTGCCATTACGTACTGTTCCGAAGTTGAGCAGAAACTTGTCGGAGTTTTTCGCATTATTCGCTAAAGAATACCAGCTTTTTGCTATGTGGGAGGAGCTTTTCCTGTCCCGCTGTCCCTGGTGTCCCAACTGTCCCGCTGTTCCAACTGCCTCCACTATCCCAATTTGTTATGGAGCATCCACGTTATAATGCTCGCGAAAAAGTTAAAACATATCCTTCCAGAGTACCGACAATAAACATAGCCAGTTTGGAAGCTTATATTTGTCTTAACCTTACGGCAATAACATGTTTTTTGTCCCTATGCCATATGCACAGTGTACAAATTTACTAAACTTCACACATTTCAAATAAAACGCTATATAACAATATCTGCATTACTGCACATACCTTAAAATGTCCATACAGCCCAAAAAACGCCATGTGTTTTGTCCGAGTCCCTTACGACAGACTGCGGACAAACTTACAACTAATAATGGGTCATCCACGTTAAAATGCACGCGCCGATGTAATAAATCTTCCACCCACCCCATTAGAAACAACATCAAAGTACACATACTAGCTGGAGGCAAGGTATTGTTTCATAGCTGTACTACATAGTTTTAATTGTCTAGACTCTGTCGGAAGGGACTCAGGATAAATACATGTTGTTTGTAGGATGTCAGGACATTACGTTAACACACGCGCACACATTTAAAAAGACACGCTGGGCACACATTTTCACACCCATCGTTCAACGCAAAAAATTGAGTCCCTTCTGAGGGACTATGGACAATAACAGTTCCCGATAATGATGTCAGGACAAGTATGTATTTATGCGGGGTTCACGTTATAACTGGGGCAGCTTGGAACACGTTTTGTCCAAGTTGATTCGACGTCAACATAAAATTTTGTGATCCGAATAGCGGTTATGTAGACAAAATGTGAATGTCATATGACATTGACTTACAAATCACTGATCTCACGCGATCATCGTATACAAGTAGCAATTTGTCATATGACACTGCGAGACATTTTTGCGAATATCATATGATATTCCTAAATTCCACTAAATATCATATGATATTATGCAGGACAATGGAATTTGTGCGCGCTTATAAAACAGTGAAACGTCGGATAATGCAGCATTAAAAGATTTCGAAAGTTGAATTAGCTTCTAAGTTTTTGTTTCTCGCTGAATTTTTTCCAAAATATACTCCTAAGTACGAATAATTCAGATTTCAATTTTTGGTATCATATGACATTCTACAGGACAATCAAGCTAGTTTACCACAATTTTGCAGACATTTTCAAACATATCATATGATACTCACAGAGAATATTTGGAATATCATATGATATTGCAGTACAAACTGTAGATGTCACATCAGGATAGCAGACAATTCAAATTTTTTGAATCTGATAGCGGATAAACGGTCAGACAAAATGTTACCAGCTATAGCCATAGGGACAAAACGTGTTCCATGCTGCCCCAGTTATAACGTGAACACCGCATTAGGCCTAGAGCATATTCATTGTCTAAATGTTCAGACAATGACATGTTGACATCTCAGACAGTGTATAATGAGAGTGGGTAGGCACAACGTGGGCACCCAAAAGGGAGGGACATTTTTTTACAAATGTGCCTTCATTTTAACGTGGATGACCCATAATACGAGTACAAAGATGTATATTTTATAACAACAAAAACAGATATCCGGTCACACCCTTGGCAGAGTTGTTTTATGTAGTTTCGAGCGAGTTCACAAAGTAAGCATATACCTGTGCCTAAGTCTAAGCCTAAGCGTAAGAATGGGCATCTTAATAAGCCTAAGTCAAGAAAAAATAGTCTAAAGCTTAAGCTTAACGCTTTTCTAGTCCCGCAGAAAAGCGTTCCGCCCCTGATCTTTACATGGGCCGTAATTCTGTAAGATTAGAAAAGAATATCGTCATTTTTGTTTTAGTTCGGACAATTGCGCGAAAGAAATCTATTTAATCTTTAAATCGTGATTTTTACGAAAATCCACCTATCAAAATTCAATACCGGATTTTTTAATTCCGGTAAAAATTTATTGAAGCCGGAAAGTCAAAAAATGCCCGAAACGGAATTTCGAAAAATGACTGGGACCGAAAACTGAAACATATATGCCACCGAAAAATTCATTCTTATTTTATTTTTAGCTGTATTATCGGTGAAATATTTAGTTGAAGATAGTCTAAGTTAAGCAGTACCATCTGTGTTTTAGATTTCCTTTATCGACGGATGCGAAATCTACCTTCGATGGTTTATTTTCGGCGATTATCAAACTTTTTACACCATAATGACCCGAATCAGAGGGGTCTGATATTTATTTGGCATCTCCAGAAGATAACTCCTGTTATTCTGTTATACGGACTGTTATTTATTTTTAAGCCGGCCTACGACGCTTGTCGATAATATATGTCCGGTATTGCACCTATCCGTTGAATTAAATGTTCATTTGATTTGTGTCAAAAGATTAATAGGCGACGACGCAAAGTATACTTAATAGGAAAATACTTTCAAATATTAAGTATGTTTTAAAGTTTCGAGCTCAACTTTATTTGGTCTTGCAGTCGTTCATGCACAGCAGTTATGGATTGTTGACACTTATGGACTCTAATTAGCATTTAGGAACAATTTACCGGAACCGAAAGGTGAAAGAATGCAGGAACCACAATGCCGGTTGCACCCTGACACCATTTAAAACGCCTAATTTTAAACTTTGTATATTAGCCGGCTGGCGGCCAATGACCGGCCGGCCTGTCCATGTTGCGTTGGCTGCCCGGCCAGTAGAAAAAGTGGTAATTGTACAACACTAGTCTTAGGCTTAGGAATACGCTTAATCTACTGTTACGGCCCTAAAAGTAACATTGGCCAAAATCCCTATACGGTTCTGATATAGAAATACCGAAATTCCGTTATTTTTCATGCTCTCATCGGAAGTCCACAAAATATCAAATGCATGTAGTATTTTCCTTCAAATTTGAAAAATTCAGGCGAATATTTGTGCACTGGTTTCCGAAATCTGTAGTTTAGCTAATTAATCTGTGGCTTTCCACCAGCTTATGCCTAAAACCTGAACTTTCCAGTCGCACGGTGGGTGGAACTTCATACTATTAACGTGGCCGATTGATTAATTCCAAACTGCATCTGAAGGTCTAGTTCCATCAAAGGTAGCGCTTTTGCCAGTTTCTAATAATGCAACGTGCGGTTCATTTATGCTTACGTTTACACTTTTTATTGCTTAAGCTCAGGCTTAATATGTTTAATCTATATTTAAAGCCCTAAATCTAGCATTTGTAGGACACAATATTACTATCCGCTCAAAAAACAGAAACCAAAGCTTTATTTAAGCGCACGCCGCAGTTGGACCTGCAGCCTTTGACTCAAGCTTATTCTGGTTAGTGACAGCGTAACCAGTTCCACCGCGAACTAATTCAATAATATCGTTTTCTGTCAAAGGTTTGCCATTAGCCGGATCTATCCAATCTCGTTTGATAATTTTGTCAACAGCTTCCAGTGTAACTACTGTTCCCGAAGTCCGCAACACCGCTGCACGCACTGAGTTTGTTAATGCATCACTTGAAATTGCGCACATATATCGTACCTAAAGTAAACTATATAGTATGATTCATGGCCAATGTTACTTTCAGGGCCGTAACTGTAGATTAAGCAATTTGTCAGGATAAACCGAGACAAAATTTGAGCAAATTACATAAAATATACGCCTAAGCCTAAACCTCAGCGTTGCAAAAATGTGTTCCTAAGCCTAAGCGTAAGCCTAAGCAAAAAATTAATCTAGAATCTAAACCTACTGCGCTATAGACCCACAAGAAACCTGGACGCCCCTTAAAGTAACATGGGCCAAATATACAATGTGATTTAAAACCAGGGGGAATTTTCGACTGAAGGGGTTAACATGGGACTTTGTGGAATGATATTCCCTTCTGGAAACGAATACTCAGTAAGACCAAAAGTCTTAAAGAAGTTACTACCAACTTTCAGTAAACAAACCTGCTTAGCCACATCAGAACGCGTATCATCCGTAGGCATCGGCGTAAACTTTACAGGAATCAAATCTTTCACTTTCAATGGCTTACCAGATATTGGGCAATACACCTAAATGTCATGCATCGAATGAGAAATATTCACAACGCACAAGGTGTGGTCAATTAGGTTGTTTCGCACGCCTGTAGGCCATGTTATGCGATCTAAAATTCCGTTGTGCGAAATAACGATATGCAACGTCATACTTTACAAGTGAAAATTATCGTAAAGCTGTTAGTACGAAGTCACTTTTAAAGTAATGTCTTTTCTGAAAAATATTTCAAAAATGTTTGTAAACATATTATTGTCCCAACAAGTACCTTCTGATCTGGCTTCGAAACAAGTTTGCTTGCTTTTGCAGCAGGTACCTGATCAGGCGTCCAAAAGCTCGGCATTGTTTTACGTTTCTTACCGGCCATATTTGACACACTAGCTGCAACATCGCAATAGTTTCAGCTATTAGGTCATTTCATTGCAGAGTTACGAAAACCGGAATTAACGTTTATACATCCACTATTTGTAACTTAAGTTAAATAACAGAAATAGAAATTTGGAGCATGTTATCAGACTTTGAATTTCTAACGCTGCCTGTTGTACTCACGTTGGTCTAAATCGGTTGGTGTATCGTCCTCATCTGCATCATAGTTTCGACTCACTGTTGGTGTAGCTTCGTGATTAATAAATTTTTGCAATTTTTCCATCCGCAATTCAGTTTCACTTTTTTGTTTGTCGGTCGCTTCTTCCTTAAATAACCCAGTTCTGAATAATTGATTTATTTACAGGCAATTTGGCATCAGAACGAACGTTACAATGTACAAGACGCTGACGCTGACGTCGTCTTCTTAAAAACATATTACACAGTAAGTTCAAAATTACAATTAAGTTTTCTAAAGTATCCATTAGACAATATGGTTATCTATAACCATTATAAACTTTATAGCCGTCATAGAAATATACCACTTGCTGTCGTTCCCATTCTTTCAGCTTTCGCGCGTTTTGCTTCTTCTGGTGAACGATGTATTCAAGAATTGCAAGCTTGTCGAAAATATGTCCATCGCGCGTAACAACAGGATCTTTACATGGTTGCAGTGTTAATGAACAGCAATCGAAATCTTTGATAGAGTCCTTCCCAAGACGCTCGCGTAGAGTTCCCCAACCTGTTTAATAATGGATATAATCTCAGTGAATGATCTGCAGTATAATGCAACATTCACAATACTTTTGTCAACGTTGCCACAAAATCTCCTATTGCCCATGGCTATATCGAGGTCATTTTCAAAATAAGCTCGTGATAGCCCAGGGTTATTACAAAATTTTACGTCATATCTTTATTTACATGCATAACACGCATTATATTTTTGTATATGCGCGTTATAGAACTTGATACTTTTGGTTAAAGTTTTAGAATTTCAAGCCTTTAACCAAACAACCTTTGAATTTTAATTCAAACCCGCGACGAAAATCAACAAAATTGGGCTAATCAACCATCAATATAACAAAGCTAAATCGAGCGGAAGCTACCAGTTAAAACAGTATATTTAACAGTAACGTTACCTGATAATTTTGCATCCTTAATTCGCTCGTGATAGCTGTACACCGAATTAGCAGTTGCATTTTTTCCATGCCGAGTCATTATAAGTCAATTTAGCGTTGTTTCAGTTTGCTTTCTGTCAATAAAAAAGCAAGAGTAGTTACAGCCCCAGGGCTATAACTACTAGCAAGGTTGTAAATTTTAGAGCATTCGATGAGCTTCATCAAAAAATCTTATAAAGAATATTTCTTCATATACGTACAGGTCCGTAGCCAGCTGACCTTGCTAAGATGGCTAAAAAAATTTCAGGAGGGGCATACAAGGATTCCAAATGACCTACCAGCAAGGTTGAAAATTTTCTAAGAAAGCCAAAATTTCTCCAGGAGTCTGAGCCTCCTCTGACCCATCCCCTTAGCTGCGGGCATGTATACGTATTGAATGGTATACACTGATGCTATGGTGACCACTTTCTTGCTGGAGAATTTTTATAGATTACACTAAACACTAGCTAAGTAATTTGTGGTCAGTATACCAACCATGAAAAACATCAATATAAAAATAACAAACATCCTAAACTTCTTTTTGTGAGCAACTGTGCATGCTGTAGAATGAAAATTTTATACAGTTTCAAAAGAAATGGATATGCTATATTTGATACGGGTCTTTTTAGACCGAGAAAAACCTTGAAAGACGTTTTTTGGCCATTCCTAGAATTAATTCAGAACATATCAAGCAGGCCTGAAACTTACTGCTCTTTTGATCAATATGTGCGTCTCAACACCTGCCGCGCTGCGCATTTTTTACATGTTCGAGTCCAAGGATACAACCCAGGGTCTGCTTCCGGCTCCGGCAGAAATTCGACCTCCGGCTCGGCAATCTCGGCAATGAGCTGAACCATAGTATTACAACTCTTGTGTCGTTCAGTGCGCTTTACTATAAATTTTTAGTGCAAATTAAAGGAGTTGTCTGCTTTTATTAAATAATAGAAATCCAAAACTTAATTAAAAAAGATTTGAATACACTAACACATATTTGCTAAAGTAGTAAATTACAGATATTTTAATTATAAATTCGCTTAGCTTCTGGCTCTAAAGTTTTGCTTTACCTCCATTTCCAGCTCCATATTCTTCACCCTCGGCTGCACCCTGCCGAGTACATTACGTGAGACTTGTTGAGAAGTTTAATTTTGGTGAAAATTAGAAAAATTTCCATCTAAGCCAGTTTTAACAAACGGACAGAAACTAAAGCTGAGCTTTTGTTCAACGCATTATTGGTATTCCAGCATTTTGATGTCTATAAAAATCAATTGAACAACGAACGATATTACTTTTACCAAAAGTGTATATTAATGACAAGAGTGCAAACGACGCCAAGCATTAAAATTTTTACCAATCATGCACAGATTAACGGGTTATAGTTTTAGCTAAAAGAAACGCTAGCATATGAGTGCGGTTTTTAAACAACGATGGGGATTGAATTTGCAATTTATATACCTGGTAAAGGCTGCTAAGCATCGAGGATTTGGCCCATTTTTGGTGTAAAAGCTCTTCCGAAGCTTTAAGCATAGGCTTAGAAATATGCTTACTGTAATGATCCGAACAGACGGGGAGATGATATTTACTTGGGCTCTCCAGTGGGTACCTCTTGTTATTCGGTTACGGACTGTTATTAATTTTTAACCCGCCTTCCGCCACCTTTAGTTACTGATATATCTGGTGCTTACGTTTAATTAAACGTTTATTTGTCTTGTGTCAATAGCTTGAGCGATAATGCAAGGTGATACTTACGAATGTACTTTCGAAACTCAAGTATACTTTAAAGTTTTGTACTCACTTTTATTTGGTCCATGGGTTATTTACTCACTACAATTTGAGATAATTGACAATTATGAACTCTAATTAGGGTTTCGCATTTGACGACAAAAATCTTTCCACTTTTAAAGTATAAATTGTCTTTGAGCCGATGTATAATTTTGGCACGTTTTTGTGTTTATTTTTCAATTGCCGATTCATTTTCTGATTGTAGCCCGGACGCTTTCAGATCGCGAAGAAGTAAATGCGAATTGTGAGGCAGTGGTAGTTGTGGAAAGCGATACCGAAAATCTTCAATATATTTCACTGTGTCTACGCTAAGTTTGACTAGACGTGTTTCGATTACCTATAAAATTTAAAGAACAAATACCAAAATATCAAAAAATATAACAATTGAACTCCTGCACTGTAAATTCCAGTGAATTGATTTTAAGTCAGAATGAGTAGAACCCAGTCAGAAATCGGAGCTCTGAATTAGGACTTTCAGAACTCGGAATTCTGAATTGATTGAACTCCAATCTGAGTTAATCAATTCACCAGGAATTAAAACAGCTCAGAGTGATTTAATGTTTACTGTTATTAACTCAGAAATAACCAGAAAAGGCTAATTTTCTCTCTGAGTTGATTAATCAACTCACTGGAATTTACAGTGTACATCTTTCAACTTGTAGTGAAATCGAAGTTGAAAAAATGATACGCGTCTTAATTATGTTCCATTTGTGAAATTGCTACATTTTGCAATATACCTGTTGTGATTCTAGCACAGAATTCGATCATTTTAAATTTAATTACCACAAAAAAGGAACAAATGCTTTTGGTACAAAAAGAAGTTTGGGCCTAATCCTAAAGGCTGTCTACGCCTTCTCTTATTTACATCTTGAAGCAAGGACCTGGAGCCAAATACGAAATGGTCAGTGTTTCAACAGAGAGTCATGTATGACGTCACCGATTATCCCTGTCCGTTATTTTGGATTTCTCTTATTCGCTTGTGTTTTTATTATTTTTACTATCCGTTTATACTCTCCTTGGTCCATGCATAGATCAGGTCTCTACCGATTACCTCGATAATATACCAGTTTCCTAAAATAGCAATATCCCGGGTAAAATTGTAATTTTCCAAAATTGCAATTTTCCGGGTAAAACCTTAATTTTCTAAAATAGCAATTTCCCAATATCCTAATTTTTGAAAATCGTAAAATCCCGGATAATATCCTAAATTTACAAGATTACAGTGTTCCGGGTAATATCTTAATTTTCTAAAATAGTAACATCCCGGATATATAATATCCTAATTTTCCAAAATTATACAATTTTCCAATATCCTAATTTTTTAAAATCACAGTATCCCGGGTAATATCCAAATTTTCCAAAATTATACAATTTTCCAATATCCTAATTTTTTAAAATCACAGTATCCCGGGTAATATCCAAATTTTCCAAAATTATACAATTTTCCAATATCCTAATTTTTTAAAATCACAGTATCCCGGGTAATATCCAAATTTTCCAAAATTATACAATTTTCCAATATCCTAATTTTTTAAAATCACAGTATCCCGGGTAATATCCAAATTTTCCAAAATTATACAATTTTCCAATATCCTAATTTTTTAAAATCACAGTATCCCGGGTAATATCCAAATTTTCCAAAATTACAATTTTCCGGATAACATCTTAATGTTCTAAAATAGAAATTTCCCAATATCCTAATTTTTGAAAATCATAAAATCCCGGGTAATATCCTAATTTTCCAAAATAACAATTTCGGTTGCAATATCCGCTGATGTTGGGAGGAACGTCTACTTTACATAACGCCCCTCACTGATAAAGCAGACAAACTTTTCCGCGTCGACCAACTGACTGATTTACTTTCGAATCCGGTGTCGGCTGTCCCATACACGTGATATGTCCTGGAGCGAGCGGAGATTCAAATTTCAGTTCACAAATGCCGCCAAATGTAATCGGAATCGCGTATCGCGTAGTGCCACAGCGTTCAGGCTCAACGCATCTTCCGGATCGTTCGTCCCAGATCAAATGAGGCCGACAAAAACATCCTTCGTCTTCTTGAGTGCATCGCTTTGAAATGTACCGAAATCGTTTGTCGGTGCTTGCCAAGTGTTGTGAACATGATTCACGGCATACTTCACGCGCGTTGAATATATACTCCATGCTGTCGGGGCACATTGAAGCTTAAAAATGATAAATCAACTCAAAACGGCATGTAAGCATGCGAGACATGCTTGTCCTGGTACATATGCAATGTATGCAATACACATTGTGTAGTATGCTTGTCTGCATCATACGGTCGACACTAAATAGTCGACGAAAAAACTTAAGTTGGAAAAGTGTGCGTGCAGTGTGGCGCAGTGGTAGAGCGTTTGCCCAAGGATCCGTAGGTCGCTGTAGTTCGAAACCACTCATAACCCGAGCCGATTTTACAGTTAAAAGGTCTGATTGTTTTACAAAAAACCGCTTTGAAAAACGATGATTTAAACCGGAAAAAGTGTTTACCAGAGCGTTTTAGTTTGGAAATAATTTCTAAACACGAAACTGTACAACAGGATGTGGATATGGTGGCTACCGGCTCCGGCAACAGATAAATTTGTTATTTTTCATTTTAACATTTGTGTCATTTGCTAAATCACGAGTACGTTTTTAAACTTGGGCTGCGAAATTTAGGAATATCAGGACTTATGAGTTTATTCCACTCATTCTGGTTAAATTAATCAACTCCCCCAAAATCAACTCAACTCAGAGTGACAATCAACCCAAATCAGAGTGCATTTATTGCACTCATTCCGGTTAAATTAATCAACTCCCCCAAAATCATCTCAACTCCGAGTCACAATCAACTCAAATCAGAGTGAGTTAAAGTTTACCGTTATTAAAATAATTAACTTTCCGTCTGAGTTGATTAATTAACTCATTGAAATTTACAGTGTTGTATGTTTTATAATTAATTTTAGAAAAAATCATGACTGAAAACGTACCGCAACCAGAAATTGCTCGCCAGTTGCCAACGCTTGCAATTTTGGCACAATGTGACGCGTATCCCTGAAGATTTGGGCACAAAAACTCGTCACCAGCTTGGACGTCTGTGACACAGTCTTCATACATTTGATGTCGTTGTTCGTTCAGCTTTAAACAACCTTAAACATCGAAAACTTTAAACAATCGTGAGAAAAATAAAACGATGCACTGTAAATTCCAATGAGTTGATTTATTAGTTCAGCTAGCGAGTTGGTTATTTCTGACTTAATATCACAGTAAACATTTCAACTCACTCTGAGTTGAGCTGACTCTAACTCTGACTTGAGTTGATGCTGGGTGAGTTGAGTAATTAACTCAGAATGATTTGAATCAACACAAATTTCTGAGTTCTGAAAATCATAACTTTGACTGAGTGTGATTCAACTCATTCTGAGTTAAAATCAACTCCCTGAAATTTACAGCGTATTTTAAACACTTTTCGCATTTCAACCAGCATCCTTCAAAACGCATTTCTGCAAAACATGTATGAATAAATCAAAACGATATTAAAAGTTAAAATAATCGCTATTTAGGGTTTATCAAAACGCTATTTTGGCATCAGTAGTCTAAAACATTAATGCATTCAAATCTCATCTAATACATCATCCACTTTATCCTGTGCCTGCTGTGTAAAAATTTGCAACGCTAATTTCCAACTATAATTTCCACTGGGAAATCTTCAATTATTAATTATAGACTTTCCTCGAATCTGGCGTATATGTCGCAGGTCAATGTGCTACTCAGGCCAATTTAATTAGTCTAGACCGATATGCTCGAGTCAGCAAATATCAGTTTGCTTTAGGCCAAATATCTATTGCGAGTTGCAGCTGATCAAAGATGATGTAACGCCGATTGGTTATCGGTGTTGTGTCTGACCAAATAATTAAATCTGATTGGTTCATAAGCTCAATAGCGGCTTATAGTTTCGCCAAACTATTGTTACATGAAATAGCAGATTGGCCAAGTACAATTAGAAATTGACCTGAATAGCAGATTTGCCTGTAAAACACTATGCGCAACCGGGTGCATAACAAGCGCTTCGAAGCCAGCCTATAAAGCCTATGGTAGTGGCATAAAATAGAAAACATTCATGCGAGAAAATTTTAGTTTACAAGCTAAGCAATAAAAGAACTTCACATATTTCGTCAGACACGAACCGGTGGCATGTAACAGGCCGATTTCATTATGTTAAACCTTTGAAAATATCGACCCAACCGATTGTTTCTGATACGAGAGCCTGGCTTAAACGAATATTTCCGCCGGAAACAAGATCGGCCTTTACTAATGTTTCCGGAAAAACATCCGCCTAATCGGAACGGATGTTTCCGGGGGAAGGATCGGCCTTTACGAGTGTTTCCGGGAAAACATCCACATTAACTTAACAGATGTTTTCGGAGGAAATATCTGCACCGGAACGTACCTTTCCGTGGCAAAGATCAGTGTCACCAATGATTCCGAGTGAGAAAGATGGGCCTAAACGAATGTTCCTAGGTGGAAAGTTCGACATAAACGAAATGGTGCAAATCTACCGGATACACCCAACATTTTACACTGCAAAAAATGGTGAGTCAAATTGACTCTGTCCGAAATAGGCTTTTCCGGTCTAAACAAACTGAGTCAAATTCGACTCCACCGAAGTCAAATTTGACTCACTTCGCGATGTACCTTTGAATGGGCCTTTGGGATCATTGATAATATTGCATTTTTGTTTGGCAGCTTGTGCATTATCTTCAATCTCTGACACTGTCGCATCTTCACCTGTAGACTCAAGCGCTTCCGACTCAGGAGGCTGACTTTGAGATGGTTTGCTCGCGGTTCCGAACGAAAGTCCAGGTACGTAACATCTGAAGACCAAAATGGATATAATTATTCGATCTGAGACGAAGCCACAGGGGCCATTGATGGACATACGTCCCGTCCAATGAGTGACAAATTTATTTTGTTAATAATTAAATGTTAGCTTAAACCAATAGACTTAACAATTATTACCACACATACACAGCACAAAATAGTGAGTCAAATTGACTCTCTCCGAAATAGGCTTTTCCTGACTACACAAACTGCGTCAAAGACTCTACTGGAGTCATTAACTCACCATTTTTTGCAGTGTATATACTTTAGTAATTTACGTGGCCGTTCTCCAAGACTCCAAACACGACTCCTGCTACGTCATAAACGTGGTCAGACCGGAGTTGATTTTTGACCTTGAAAAGTCGTAGCTTTTCTAAGGACCGGGGCGTAAACGTGTCACTTTTTATTTGTTGAGAGATGTTTTTGTTTGTTTCTAGAATTTATTCTTTCGATATCCGGTTTTGCACATCCGGTTCTGGTTTGGGCACAGCCTTTCGACCGTCTGTAGGTAACGCCTGAAATTAGTTCCTTGCTGGGTAATAGAATTTTAAGGGGGTGTGACGGATTTTGAAAAATCTATCCCCCTCCGTCTTATAATGGTCACGGGGGTCACTCTAAATACATGACAGTCGTGTGAAACTTGTTACATTATGGGCCAAAGATATTCTACACTTCTCATCAAAATTTCAGATTAAGGCTCAGGCGTAGGCTTAACCCTTTCTCACATGAATATTTTCTATTTTCCCTAAGGCTACTTTTATGCTAGGATTGGAACTCCAGTGACTGGAGTGGGAGGCGTATACCATCACCACTCAGCTATAGGAGCTTGACGCTCGAGCCCGAGGGGGCTCTCACGTCTTGTGCTGATTTAGTACTATGTATACGTGTTGCAATTGTTAAACACGGTGCGATATATACTATTTAACGTATATACACTGCGCTGAGTTGCCAACAGGCAACTTAATGTGAGAAGGGGTTAATCTCAGGTTTAGGCAAAAAGTTAGGCAAACACGTTTAGGTTTTAGCCTTAGCCTAGCCTAAGTGTAACATGGCGTATACTTTACCCGTCAGGCGTAAACGGTAACATAGTAACATCAATCGAATTTGGTTCATCGTTCGCTTCCACTCCGTCACCGTTGCCCATGAGACCACAAATTTTGCCACGGATCGCTTGGCTTAACTCAGGACTTGCGTCGAGGCGAATTTCGTTCGGACTCAACGAAACTGACAATCCCCAATTGGTTGAAATTGCCAGCGTATCAGTTGGACTCAACGGACTCGCTTGAACGATGATGAACGGAGTTGCGGTGGTGGTTGTTGCGGTTGAGTCGTCGCCTGTTGCGGGTTGATCGTCTAAGTGGTACGGTAGCGCCGTGGGTTCGTTGTCGACCTGCCAGACAAAAATCAAAAGTGTTAGCGAGAGTGGAACAGTGACGGATATAGAAATTTTCAGGGGGGTGAGGCGAAATATCAACGGGAGAAAAAACGCGCAAGCGAAGTGAGGTAAAAGCCGGACATTATTTTAGTGCTATACATCTTACTACAATATCCTGGTTTTGATTCGTCTTGAGGCGGTTTAGACCGGGGTATCCTTCCGTTTGGAATCGCTATTGTGTGCGAATGAAACTTTTTCGATCAGGGTTTATATGCAACTGGGTGCATTCTGTGTAAAAAAGAACGTGTGCAATATATACCATCAACTCTTCTCAAACTCAAATGTTTGTAGCACCTGTTACCCGTTGGTGATAGGTTTTCTCACTTTCGAATCAGGGAATGGTGAAATTTGAAATTCAGCACATTTATGGCATTCGATATATTCTACTTGTGTGTAAATTTTGAGACCTGCAAATGCAGCAGTTAGTTTGAAGGCTTATTACTAACTGACGATAGATGCTACACGCATTTGAGAATATGGGCCCAGGCCTACACGTAAACTTTACCATTAAACTCATATTTCTATGCAGCGTTAACACGCTGCCGGCAACATCAAAGCTAACGCCGTCAATACACGAAGGCGGCGCGTGCTTTGATCCGCGACAAGGCCGGAAATGAGCGACGACCTGAAACACTGGCAAATCGTCGGGCCAACCGGAACTGACACACGTTTTTGTCATTATTGTGTCACAAGTTGAATGAAAGTTAAAGTATTTTCCATCAAAAGACCGACAATGGGGATCGTTGTAACATCGGCCGTTCAAACCTTAAACAACATTTAAATCGTATAAACAGTTACTATTTAACCTTAGCATTAGTCCTACTAGCACCTCACTGTTAATTCCAGTCGGGCCCGTAGCCAAGGGGGCAGGGCTGCCCACCCCACTGGAAAATTTTTAACCTTGCTTGTAAGTCATTAAATACCCTTGAATGCCCCTCATGGAGAACATTTAGCCCACCTAGCAAGGTGAGCCGGCTACGGCCCTGATTGGAGTATTAAGTTGTTTTTAGCTCAGAATAAATTGAATCAACTTAATCTGACTTACGACTGTTAGAAATCACAATTCTAAGAGTTGATTCAACTTGTTCTGCGTTATAATTAATCGACTCAACCGGAGTCAACGCAACTCAAAGTTATTTGTTCATTTTTCAATCAGAAATAGCTCTCCCGCACTCCGAGATAATTATTCAACTCATTGGAATTTACAGTGTTATACCGGATTCTGAAATAAACACATATGTCACATTGTGTGAAACAATTTGCATAGGTAGCTAGCGTATTGAGACATCAGCATAAATTGTGGTCGCTGCAGTTTTCAACAAACAGGACATCTACTGTTGTTGTTTTGTTTCGTCTCACTGATACTGAGTGTGTTTGGATTTCTTGGTTAGCGGGACATATCATATATTGCATTCAGCTTAATTTTGTTGAATTTCGTATTTTGCTCAACGACACAACAATTCGCTTTGAGAATAACACCGGTTGACCGTTTAAAGTTACATGGTCATGTATCTCAGAAACCAAGGGTTCAAATACTATTGCGATGTCTACCGGCAGAGCATTTGCTACTAATTGAGGCACATATGCACTGTAAATTTCAATGAATTAATTTTAACTCAGAGCGAGTTGAATTACTCAGTCTGAGTTGGGACTATCAAAACTCACAATTTTAAGTTGATTCAATTCATTTTGAGTTAATTAATCAACTCACCCAGAGTCAACTCAACTCAGGGTGAGTTGATGTTCAGGGACAGATGGTTTTTCCACGGGACTGCTAATAGTATTTAAACTTTAGACTAAGTTTTTGCCTTTGGCTGTATAGGCTTGTCTTTATGCTTTGACTTAGGTTTAGGCTTTTAGGAATACTTTTATGAATATGCTTATACTACTGTTACGGTCCAGAAATATGCATTGCCCACAAACTGGCAATAAATGTTGTCCATAGTTGAGAATGCAAGCATCGATTCTAATTCGATGTCGAAATGAAACTAACGAAACGTCTCGGGATCGGCCAACTTTCGGTCATATCACCGACGAAAATAACATTTTCATAATAAAGCATTTCAAAATGTTGTTTTCGTGGTTTTTTTGTGTACTGTCAGAATATCCAGCTAATAAATATTGCGTAACTATGAAAATCCATAGATTCATAGGGAAATTTTTTCAGCAGGCATTTCACTTGATTCAACAATATTAATTTCTCATTAGCTCTGGCTCTGGATCAGGCAGTTTTTGAGTATCCGGTTGCACCCTGACATATATATATATACATACAAACATACATATATTTGTGCTGTTTACTTTGAGTATAACATCGATATGAAGTATGATTCGCAATACATGACGCAGTTTCGTTGCATGGATTTGGGAAGCACGGATTTCGCTCTAAAATAATATTTAACATTTGTTTGATTTTCAATTTTAATACAGCCACTCCGACTCATGTACAGAATAGGACCCGAACAGTGGTATAAGCCTATTTCTAAGCCTAAGCCTAAGCTTAAGCCTAAATGTAAGCGTAAAAATGAGCCTATTCCTTCACTGTAATGTCCAGTAAATTCATTTTAACTCAAAATGAGTTGAATGCACTCAGAAATCTGAGCTCTGAATAAGGTTTTTCAGATCGCATAATTCCGAATTGAATGAACTCATTGTTAATTAATGAATCAACTCACCCGAAGTTAAATCAGCTCAGAGTGAGTTAATATTTACTGTTATTAACTTAGAAACACGTCGAAATAGCTAATTCTCTATCTGAGTTGATTAATCAAGTCGTTGGAATTTACAGCGTAAGCGTAAGCCTAAGCACAAAAGTTAGTCTTAAATTCTTAACCAGACACTATTATAGCCATGCAGGAAAGCCTTCCAGCCCTGTTCTATACATGGGTCGTAATTTGACTAGATTTCAAATATCAAACCATATTTCAGAAGACGAAAATCAAAAAATTTTGGGTGGGAACAAAACGATAACAACGATTACACCAGTAACTTCCGTAAACAGGTTAAATATCGTCTCTTGTACACGTTGGCCAGGATAGGCTTACGCCCATAAGCTTGGCAAAGTATACGTGCGACATTTCTACGTAATCCTCGCGTGTAACATTTTCAATTGTTTGTTTCAATGTTATCTGGTGGTAGGTAAAACTTAATGAATTCTCAGATACACCTAATCTTTGGGCTTCAATCGTTACTTAAACCAAAAATAAGTTTTACTTAAACTTGTGTTTAACTTAAAAATATGTTCGTCTAAATGTTCAACTTACAATTCTAGTTTGGTTAGTCCGTCCAGCCATTTATAAGTTTTACTCAAATTAATGCTCATGTTTAGTTAAGCTGTAATTTAAGTTTAAGTTGTTAAAGAATACATGTCGTTACATCTTATTGAAGTTGCATTCAAACAACTATTAGCACGTTTATATAACAGATCCCAAATGCTAAACCCAAACCTAATATTAAACTAAACGTCAACTTTTACCGTGACAATATCGCCCTCGGTAAAATTGATTGGTTGAGCAATCGCAAATTTCTTCATATCCGGTGGTATTTTTGACGGTTCCGGTCAAATCCATTGCCATTGACGCTTTACGGCAACATCGGCCGCCGTTTATACACGGATTTCGTACGCCAATGCACGGCTGATCGTTTTGTTCGCAAATTTGTTGGGCATTTTCTGAAATTGTAAAAAGTTAGTTAAAAACTGATAAAACAGGTTTCGGTATACAGGGCAAATATTCTCAAATGCATACATCAGTTATTTCTTGTTTAGCGATAGGTTGGTCAAACGGACGAATTTCTGCAATTGCGGATCTCAAAATTTGGCGCCGAACTACGACAAATACAATTTGAAATACTGACGTTCAAAGTCGCTATTCGAAAGATCAGGGGCGGCAAGTTTTTCTGTGGGATTGGAATAGAGTATTAAGCATAAAGCTTTAAACTAATTTTTTGCTTGACAAGGCTTAGGCTTAGGCTTAGGCTTATGAATATATTCATTCCTACACTTAGGTTTCGGCTTAGGCTTAGGCTCGAGCTTAGGAATATATTCATTCCTACGCTTAGGTTTCGGCTTAGGCTTAGGCTTAGGCTTAGGAATATGCTTATAATACTGTTCCGCCCATGTTCTTTACATTGGCCGTGGATTTGATTGAAAAAAGGACTACAGATCAATGCTGGATATTTGAAGTCGAGTTTGAACCCGTGTCATTAACTTTTGATTTCATTTATAATATTAATAAAATGGATTTTCGGTGTTATATCTACACATATATGTACCTATGTATGGGACAGGGCCGGAACGTTTTCCTACTGTACTGTAGTAGAGTAATCTTAAGCTTTAGACTAAATTTTTTGCTTAGGCTTAGGCTTATGTATAGGCTCATCCTTACCCTTAGGTTTAGGGTTAGGCTAAGGCTTAGCAATATGTTTATACTACTGTTCCAACCCTGTTCTATACATCGGGTCAGATATGTATGTATCACCTACAATTTTCTGATTTATTCAACGTTGTACTCGAACGTATGGAAATGTTTGTATATTCAACGTTGAATTTTATTTCTTTGAAAGCTTAAATTTCTTTCATTCTGATTTGAAAAATTATTCAGTTTCATCCAAACACATAAACTGTTTTTTACTTTGCGCTTCACAAAACACCAGGAGCACAACTGGACCGATCAGCAAAATGTTTGAAATATTAACTTTCGTCCACAGTTTTCGACGTTTCATTTTGAATTTTATTTCAATTTCAAAACTAAAATATTTTTAACATACAACAAAGACGGGCCCATGTATAGAACAGGGCCGGGTCGTTTTCCAGAGGGGCTATAATCGAGTCAGTTTAAGCTTTAGACTAATTTTTTGTTTAGGCTTAGGCTTAGGAATAGGCTCATCTATACGCTTAGGCTTAGGCTTAGGAATAGGTTCATCTATACGCTTAGGCTTAGGCTTAGGAATAGGTTCATCTATACGCTTAGGCTTAGGCTTAGGAATATGCTCATCTATACGCTTAGGCTTAGGCTTACGCTTAGGAACATGCTTATACTACTGTTCCGGCCTTGTTCTATACATGGTCCTACAGACGTATGCGTTTAAGGCGTTCACTCAGTGTTGTAATTAAACTTAGAATTATGATCTAGGCTTCGGCTCAATTCAGCTTCTATTTGATTTGAAGTTGAAGTTTATTTGATCTCGACACGGGTGTCAGCTGAAAAATATATTCGGTGGGGGGCGCCGAATAATTTTGGGGTCCCGTGAAATTGCCATTCAAGATCGTTTACTTATAGACCGAATCTATTTGAGGGGGGGGCGCAGCAGCAGAATTTGGGGGGGGCACAGACCCTCAATGGCCCCAGCGATGAGGCGCCATTGGTACTCGGTGTGATTTTTGCTCCTTAGGTTAAAACGTTGAATTGCAACATTTTAATACCAGGTTCTATGTAAAGATCAAGGGCGGAACGTTTTTCTGCCTGACTGCCGTAGTGTAACTTCTTAAGCTAAGACTTGTTTTTGCTTAGGCATGGGTTTTGACTTCGGCTTAGGTATAAATTCATTCTTCGCTCAGGCTTTGGTTTCGCTTAGACTTAGGAATATGCTTCCACTACCGTTCCGTTCCTGTTCTTTATGCTTCTACTACTGCTGTGTTCTTGTTCTATACATTAACCGGCCAATGTAAAGAACAAGGGTGGAACAGTATTATACACATATTCCTAAGCCTAAGCCTAAGCCTAAGCCTAAGCGTAAGAGTGAGCCTATTCCTAAGCCTAAGCCTAAGCGTAAGCAAAGCCAAAAAATTAATCTAAAGCTTAAGCTTATTCTATTGCAGTCCAACAGAAAAACGTTTCGCCCCTGGTCTTTACATGGTCCCATTAACCAATACCAGTAAATAAAATTATCTCTCTATCCGCATATAAAACATTGAATTGTGAATTTTAAAAGTTTACACAGCAGCCTTTTCAATCTATTTCTCTTGACTTTTCACTGTGCGAATTTCAGTCCAAAACTGTCACAAATTGATGGCAAAATTCAACGCAAAGACGTAGCAGAAATATTGCAAAAAACGTGACAAAATACGAAAAAAATACATTTCCGGTAGATGACAAATATGGATAATTGGCCAGTTATAAGAGGATGACAGCAACGCGTTGAAGTTGAACAAAATACTTTTTAATAAGACATCAAACAAGCGGCTCATTCCAAAACAGGGACCTGTAAATTGGAGACAGCGATGTTGAGGGTCGGAGAGACTAGGATGTATAGACTTTAGGCTTAGGCTTAGGCGTAGGCTCAGGCTTAGGCTTAGGCTTAGGCTTAGGCTTAGGCTTAGGCTTAGGCTTAGGCTTAGGCTTAAGCTTAGGCTTAGGCTTAGGCTTAGGCTTAGGCTTAGGTTAGGCTTAGGCTTAGGCTTAGGCTTAGGGTTAGGGTTAGGCTTATTCTTAGGCTTAGGCTTAGGCTCAGGCTTAGGCTTACAATGACGAGATCCTTGTAAAGGTCAGGTACAGAACGTTTTCCCGCGGGACTGCAACAGTGTAAGCTTTGAGCTTTACACACTATTTTTTGATTAGACTAGGCTTGCTATTACGGTTGTTTAGGCTTAGGCTAAGGTTTGGCAGCAGCCGCATCATTGAGCCGAAAGCCTTTGCCTGAGGTCAAGCGTGAGCGTAAAGGTTAGTTGCTTAAGGTTTGTAACTGTGTTCGGAACCTTAAGAGATTTTAAGTTACACTGCAAAAAATGGTGAGTCAAATTGAATCTCTCCGAAAGAGGATCTACGTGACTACACAAACTGAGTTTAAATGCGACTCCGCAGATTCAAACGTGCGACACACTTTTTTGCAGTTGGCTCTGGCGGAATCGAGTTTGACTCAATTTGTGTAGACCTGTAGTGTTTATTTTAGACAGAGTCAATTTGACTCACCATTTTTTGCAGTGTAAAGGAAGTTAATTAGCAACAATGACCCGATTTGACTTAGTTGTCTTAATCGAAAGTTGAGGTTCAAACTTTGTTGAATGGAAGTTGGAAACATGATTGGGATTCAAATTTTAGAAGAGATAATGATTAGTCTTTATTGAAAAAATTTTCAGTATTATCAAGGGTACTAGATACGGCTTAGTACTGTAGTAAGCCGAATGAGGGGGTGGGACTAATATTAACTTGGCCTCTCCTGTGGGTACCCCCTGTTTTTCGGTTACGGACAGTTATTTATTTTAATCCGCTTTCGCCGTCGTTCGTTACTGATATATCCGGTACTGCAATTATCCGTTGAATTAAAGGTTTATTTGTCTTGTGTCAATAGCTTGAGCGATGATGCAAGGTTATATTTATGAACGTACTTCCAAACCTTAAGCATGCTTTAAAGTTTCGAACTCAACTTTATTTGGTCCTGGAGTCGTTTATGCGGTACAATTAGGAATAATTGACATTTATAGTCTCTGAGTAGGGTTTAGGGACTCTATCCGCTTCAAAAACCCAACCGTTATGCGTTAGCTTCAACTTGAGCACAACTCTACGCGAACGTCCATGATTTTAGCTCATTCGAAAATATTATTAGCAGGTAAACCTCAAGACGAACAGCTTAGAAATACTTTATTGCAAATTCATTCATGGAACACACAAAAAATACAAGTGACATTAATACACAAAGACCAAAAATATCACAAACATTACAAATCGCACGGTAAAAACTGCAAAAATATAAACACCATTTTTACTGGAGTTCCATTTTCAAATGTATGTAGCACCTATCGGCCAATGTAACCAACAGGGGCGGAACAGTGTTATAAGCATATTTCTAAGCCTAAGCCTAAGCCTAAGCCTAAACGTAAGAATGAGCATATTCCCAAGCCTAAGCCTAAGTCTAAGCGTAGTATTCCTAAACCTAAGCAAAAGACTATCCCTAAGCGAAGCAAAAAAATTGGTGTAAAGCTTAAGCTTACTCTATTGCAGTCCCACAGAACCACGTTCCGCCCCTGATCTTTACATGTTCCCAATCTATTACCAATTAGCGAAATCTTTCAAACAAGCCGACTTTGAGTGCTGTCCAAAGAAGCCAAACAAGCCCAGATCAAAGTAAACAAAATATATTTTGTCAAAGTCTAAATGTTGCTGCGTAACAGCAATACTTAAATCAGCTATTCACCTATCAATGGACAATTTAGATTTAGATAAATTATTAAAAATCACAAAAAACTACCAAGTAGACTATTAAACAATATTTTGTCGTGGAAACTACTTCAAAGTCAGTAAACTGTACTTGGTTTGTTTTGTATTTTGACCACATGGATGCGACCCTCTAAATCAATTTTTTTCGATCCTTTGAAAATTTTTTGGCCCATGTTTTGGTAGGCACCAAATTGTTCAAACTATCCATCCCTGCGCTAGTGCAGTTTAACGATGTGTTGATTTACATCGGAAAGTTACAAGACCTTTAACCAACTAAAAATAGGTGCTATACGCATTTGAGAATGTACAAGTTGTGATCACAGAATCATGAAATTACACAGCTATGCGATCGCTTTTCTTTCTCCGGCGGTCGCAACGGTTGAAACAAGGGTGCCGACTGTCGTCTGCGTCGCCAATTTGTATCCGGTAACGGTTGTTGCTGGGTCGAAACCGGACCTATCACGGTATTAGACGCCGCTAACGGGGGGATCCATCTGGTGCCGCCTGGGGTGATATTTGATTCAAACTGGTAATTTGAGGATCGAGCGGACATTTGTTGTTTTAGTATATCGCTGAACGCTGCGTCCACATCTTCATAGTTGTGGGCGCAACACGCGTAACAGGGTAAATTTGACCGTTGCGCAAACTCAGATATTCGGACGAGTATTGCTTGTTGATACGACGCGTTTGATTGCGGTGATACCGGGCGTACCGGATACGCGCTGAACCCGGAACCGGATATTAAGCCGCTGGGACGGAGTGGTGAGCCTGGGTGTCGTTCGCCACCGCCAGGGTCGAATTCGAGTAGATCCATTTTGTTGACAACTAACGCTATGCTTGGTTGCTGAAAAAAGGCACACAACTTTGAAAAATACTTAGTCAACGTGGTTGCATCATTTGCAACACCCGTATCAGGAAGCATAAGCTTAAAGTCAAGGCTGCCAATATGCACTTTCTCGCAAACCAGCGACACAAACATCGCAGAAACGGCGAGAAATTAGTTTTTCACACGCTCCCGTCGTCGCGAAGGTTTGTTTACTGAGGAAGTGGCGTATCAAAGAAACTCTAAACTGAGGGACCTCACGAGAAGTAGTGGAAGCACTCGCAAGCGAAGCGAGCCACAACCCCAAATGCCATTTCAGTGCTAAACCATTAAATACAAAATTTTGGTTCGTCGTACTGGATCCGCCAGTAGGAAGAATAGTTGGATACATGCGTAAACTTCTGGAAAGACCAGGAAAACACAGGTTCACAGGTTATAAATTCAACGGCACTTTACTAAAGCTACGGCGGTTCCTCAGAGATTGATGCAGGGTAAGTAGAGTTGTGTTTCCTATCGGTTCAGCAGACCTACGGTGCTAAAAATATGCTATACAAATGGTTTCCTATTAATCAAACCGGAATTTCACATGTATCCATGCTACTATAGACATCTTTAGTTTTAAATGATTGCTATATCTATTTCAGATTTTTCTATTTCTTCATATAGCTATAAAAGCTTTTGCTTTTCAAAAGATTTATTGATCAGTGAGAAAATTTTGGTTGATTGAATCCGTTTACATTATTATTCCCGTTATTATTGTCAAAAATATTTGCATAAACTCCACAATGAAAGATTTCATTGTATTTCTCTAAACGGCAATCGAACGCAGATCATCTGAAGCGCTATATTCGACCACGAGTTGTCTAGAATACAACTGCAACCAAAGTAGTTTCAACTAGTGATTAAATTTTAATATTGACCGTAGTGCTAACAGTAAACAACATTTCAGATTTCAACTAAAAGTTTTAGAATCGAAATCTAAATATGATTAAAAATAATAAATTAAGTTATATGTCACAATTTTTTATCTTTTTCTGTGATAAGCAATTACTGGCCGGCCGGCCGGGACGTTGCCGGTGCACAACACTAGCAACCGAATATCCGGTTCCGTATCCGCTGAAAATCAGTGTCCGGTTCCGTTATTATTAATATTGGTTTACATTCTGGTTACAAGCGAAACAAATACTTGTTTAGGACACGACATCCACTCTGTATACTAAGATAAACACTTTCGTTTCATAAAAGGTTAAAATTGCAGCAAATTTAAGCCATAAGTCGCTGCCTACCTAGGGTGAGTCTAAATTTAAGCTTAATTCTAAGCCAAAACCTAAGCCTCAGCCTAAACACAAACTATACATCTCAATCCTCAGCCTACCCTTTTGAGTCTCGAAGTCTACCAGTCTCCCTGTCTCCCAGTCAGCCTGTCTCCCAGCAAGCAAGCCCCTATAGTTGACATGGGCCAAAATTTACCTTTGTATTATTCGCACGAATCGCTTGCGTTAAACGTTCAACTTCGTGCACCGATTCTTTGCTGTCCAATGAACAGACGAGCAAAAATGCAGATGCAGTATTGACGCATAAATCTCGCATTGCAGCAAATTCATTGCTTCCCGAATGGTCAACAATTTTGACAACAACCGTCCGGCCGTCATCGGACTCGTATTCAACCCAACTGAAATCTTCAACGGTCGGTTTGTAGTGCGCGAGAAATGTTCTAAAAAAGCGTTGGACAACATTGATTCAGTCGTTAATCGTTTCTCACATGAATATTTTCTATTTCATCTGTATATGGCACCAGGCTTGCATCAGGAACTAAATTTTGCCGGAAGAGGAACAGAAACCGAAATTGAATTTTTGTGCAGGAACCGGAACACGAACACGAACGGGAATTTGAAATAATTTTCATCACCGAATTACTGTTTTTAGAAAACTTGCCAAAAAATGGCTGAAGGGAATTTTCAGCTATTTTTACCTAATCAGGAACAGAAACCGAAATTGAATTTTTGTGCCGGAACCGGAACACGAACACGAACGGGAATTTGAAATAATTTTCATCACCGAATTACTGTTTTTTAGAAAACTTGCCAAAAAATGGCTGAAGGGAATTTTCAGCTATTTTTACCTAATCATTAAGTTTTGCGAAAAACGTTTACTGTAATAGCTTGACTATCAACCAGTTGACGCTCGAGTCCGAAGATGCTCTCACACGCTTGTAGTAGGTTGCTCACTGGAGCTCATTGAGTTCAGTATTGGCTAGTGAGCGTGATTTATGGAAGTCGCGTTTTAAGCCAACTTAGGGTAGCGGTGTGTTTGCATCCCGGAGATGGACGCCGCTATGATTCATATTAAAATTTATATCAATCGTGTGGTAGCGTTGGTCGACGGCACGCGACACAGAAAAGTATAGCGCAACCATTAAACCCAGGAATATACATACAATGGCCAATGTATAGAACCCGGGCGGAACAGTATTATGAGCATATTCCTAAGTCTAAGCTTAAACCTAAGCTTAAGCTTAAACCTTAGTCTAAGCTTAAACCTAAGCCTAAGCTTAAACCTTAGCCTAAGCTTAAACCTTAGCCTAAGCATAAACCTAAGCCTAAGCTTAAACCTTAGCCTAAGCTTAAACCTTAGCCTAAGCATAAACCTAAGCCTAAGCTTAAACCTTAGCCTAAGCTTAAACCTAAGACTAAGCCTAAGCGTCAGAATGAGGGTATTCCTAAGCCTGAGCCTAAGCCTAAGCCAAGCAAAAAAATTAGTCTAAAGCTTAAGCTTACTCTTTTCTCGTCCCACAGAAAAACGTTCCGCCCCTGATTTTTACATGGGCCCGCACAATAGTCAACAACGTTTACTTGTGTAGATATTGATTGACAATCGCTGTCTTTCCGACACGGACGTAACCCAGTACTGCCATTTTTAGTTCGTCAGCAGGCAAAGTCCGAGTGGCAAAATTTTCATCGTAACTCGGTCGTTTTTTACTTGGCATAATTTTATTAATAAATAAATTTTTTTCAAATTAATATTTGTTTAGAAACAATTGGTTATTAAATTCTGAAAAAAATTTAATTATTAACGATAGATAATTCGGTTACTGTAGGCGTGTGTCGGAAGCAGCGACCCCCTGTTTCCAATTTTAGTGAGTGCCAGTCCTTTATAGCCGTAAAAATCTGTTATGGTTAAATTTTCACGCCTTTTAGGTTCTTCAAAAAATTTTTGGGAGCTCTACATTTTAAATGTTTAAATGTTCACAAATTTCTCTTGTTACCGAGGTAAAATGTAAAACTGGTTAGCAATGGTTAAAGCAAATTCTTTCGATCCATGCATAGATTAGAGCTGTAATAGTAGCATAAGCATTTTCCTAAGCCAAAGCCAAAACATCAGCGTAAAAGAAAAGATTAAACCAAGCCTTGGCCTAAACCAAGGCGAATACAGAAGTTGGAAATCCAACGTAGCTTAGCTTCACTGTGTGATATCAAATATTGCAATTATAAGAGATATATTTCACTTCAACAAGGCGGGTTCCTAGACAAAGGGGACCTCGCTCGAGGACTTTGCCCCCCCCCCCCGTCGAAAAATTCATCCCCCCTTAATTTTCAACCTTGCTTGTAAGTCAACGAAAACCCTTGTTATGCCCATTCTTAAAAATTTTTCAGCACTCCCTAATACGTTTAGCTGACTATACGATTCAACAACAAGAGCTATAACATGCTATAAATTTCGATTTAAGCGGAGTGTAGCGCGGGTATCCGTTTCCGTTTCAGTTTCCGGTAAAACTTGATATCCGTTTCCGCTTCTGTTATTTTTACTTTCCGGTTACCACCTACTTTTTTACAATCATAATAGCGTCTCATCGGTGAAATCCAGTCGCTTTAAAAAACTCATCGTTCGACTCATGAAAACTAATTTTAGCACCAATCACCGCTCCTCAGTTCGGTTTAAACATTAAAACGACCAATCAAAATGCTGAAAATTAAGAAAACGAAAACAGGAAATAGAAAAAAAGCAAATACGATTAATAGCCGGAAATTAGAAAATATACCACAAAATTTTAGAAAAAAAGCAGATGGTGGTCTGTATCAGCATAAAATATCCAAGAGCTTGCTCTGAGAAAATGCCTAGGGGTCGTCAAAAATATCCATGAGGTTACCCAAAGATACTGCCTAGGGGTCGTCGAAAAATATCCATGAGGTTACCCAGAAATACTGCCTAGGGGTCGTCGAAAAATATCCATGAGGTTACCCAGAGATACTGCCTAGGGGTCGTCGAAAAATATCCATGAGGTTACCCAGAGATACTGCCTAGAGGTCGTCGAAAAATATCTATGAGGTTACCCAGAGATACTGCCTAGGGGTCGTCGAAAAATATTCATGAGGTTACCCAGAGAAAATACCTAGGGGTCGTCAAAATATATCCAGGAGGTCTACCCAGAGAAAATACCTAGGGGTCGTCGAAATGAATTTTCTTTGTCCCCCAAGCACTGCCTATCGATTAATCATTGATAATTTGACAATCAGAGAACCAAAGCTTTAGTCGTTTTTCTGGTAACCCTCCCAGATTTCATATCTGGTTACACCGCTGCTATTTTCACTAGAATCTTTGTATTTTTTGAGGTTTGAATGGCTTTTTTCGCAACCAATTTTATTATTTTTCACTCATTTCATTTCAATATTAAACATATCAAATGTCACCGGCTATATTCTGGGTGCCACGCCGTATGCGGCAAATCAAAGCAACCGTGATCGGTTTTCAACGGTTATTTTTTGCCAACATTGAAATATGGTTAAACTAAAACTGGTAAAGGTATTCCACAGCGGTTTCGCACAAAATGCATCCTTAAATTTTTGCAATTACGAGGTGGGATCTGACTGTAGTTTTCGACACAAAAGCTTCGGAGCAAATCAGTTAAAACAAAATGGTGTTGGGTACAACTAAACTGAGGTGAATTCAAAATAAATCACAGAGCTGCACAGTCGTCCAACGGATAACGCGAGCGACGGTGGTCCAACCCGCCTCGTGTCTGATTATCCACCCCTTAAAACGTCTAAACGTCTCTAGTGGATCCTAAGTAGGATGAATTATTAGTTGAATTAAACGTTTATCTGTCTTATGTCAATAGCTTGAGCGATAATGCAAGGTTATACTTTGGAATGTAACTTTCAAAATTTAAGTACGCTTTAAAGCTTCAAACTCAAATTATTTGGTCCTGGAGTCATTTATGCGTTACATTTAGGGATAATTGACGTTTATGGACTCTAATTGGGGTTTAGGGACTCTATCAGCTTACGGACTCTAATTAGGAATACTTACTTATATTGATTGGGACTCACAATAGGGACCTCCTCTTATTACCACCTTATTCGGATCACTACAGTAATTATAGAAGCTATACAGTGTTGAGAATACAGTCTTAAAACTGGATAAATCGAAATTTATACAACACATTGGAAGACTCTGCTGACGAATAGGAAGCTTCGAAGCAGAAATGGATTAGGTCTAAACCAGATAAGCTTTCTGAAAATTAGTTTCATAAAAAATAGTTAAAATTGTTGAAACCATATACTGTGATTGAAAACTTAATAAGTACCATAGATACAGGAACAATATTCATGTAAAGTGAATCAAACGTCACGAGCGAAGCGAACAAGAAGCCAAACGCAATTTTATAAAATAATATTTACACAAACATCAAAACTACCGCACGGTAGACTCTGTATCAGTTTGTACCACAACATTCACTTGAGTGTAAGGTATAATCTATTTTTCACCGTTTTGTTTCCTGCAATTTCAGCGTCAACGCCAAATTCTGCAATATTTCGAAACCCCACATTCCTTGTTTATACTGAAGCATGCAAAGGATCAGGTTACTACAGTACAATTTTAACCTAAAAACAAAGGTAAACACAATTATGTTGGTATAGCAGTTGGCTTGAACTTTGCCAGAATTCCATTTCAAGAGGGTATTGGTCGAAATGGTTTACTGCAATCGAGCACAGCGATCCGAAAACCTTTTTGACCGCAGCGAGTAACTTGCAAACTCGACAGATAGCCATCGGCTACTTTTCGTCTTCCTTTGAACAATGTCGAAAATTACATAGCTATCCCATGTGCAAATCAGACGGTTAATGTTACTTTAAGGAGCCTAACAGTAGATTAATCGTATTCCTAAGCCTAAGCCTAAGCTTTGCAAAAATGAGTTCCTAAGCCTAAGCCTAAACCTAAGTCAAAGCAAAAAAATATAATCCAGAATCTAAACCTACTCTTTTATAGGACCACCAGAAACCTGGACGCCCCTTGGGCCAATCAGACAGTGCTAATATTTTTTGATTATGGGTCTAAAAATAAACTCTCCTGCCGCTGGAGTAGAACAAGCAGAACTGAAGTAAAAACTAGGCAAAAAATGTATCAACAAAGGTTCTGTTCATTTTTTTGGTTAAACCCAACCTAACAGCGACAAGGAACCTGATACGTCCAATTGTCTATAGAATTTTGATTAGGTTTGAATGATATGGACCAGAACGCATTGCGGCAAGACTGGATCAATGCATAAAACCAGGGCCGTAACAGTAGTATAAGCATATTCCTAATCCTAAGCCGAAGCCAAAGCCTAAAGAATGAGTTCTAAGCCTAAACTTTTAGGCTAAACCTAAGCGAAAAATAACCGAAAGTTTAAGCTTGCTCTATTGCAGTCCCGCAGAAAAACGTTCCGCCGCTGATATTTACATGGGCGCACGATTGGCTGATTACGTAGGCCAAAGTTGGATACTTATGAAATTTACCACGGTACAAAATGTACCACTCTTGTCATATCTGACCCCGACATTTTAGGGGGGTCAATTGTTACACTCAGTAAGCATACAGTTCTGAACAAATCGTTTCAACCAAAGTATTTACAGACACTTGCAATTTAAGACAAATTCTCTTCAGTTAAATAACGTTAAACCCTCTCACAATGAGAGGGGGTAAGCCAAACCCGCAAAGCTCGCAATTAGCATAAAATAAAAAGTTTCGGGGGGAAGTACCTTACAGGTATAAACAACGATAACATCGGAGTCTTAAAGAATTAGGTATTTTACCTGAAAAATATAGACCAAATCCTTCCTTTGAGACCGTGAAAGCAGGTATAAAATGAATAGTAAATATTCAGAATGAAATTTGTGAAGAAAATATTTTCTGTTTCGTACTTTATTTACCAAATCCAGCCAAACTATATTTGCTAAATCGAAATATATTACAATAATTCAAAATATTGTGAACAATCCTATGTATATTTATTTATTTACTTATTTATTTATTTGTTTATTTAGTTATTTAGTTATTTATTTATATAAATTACAAAATAGAATTATTTGTTGTGTTTGTTTTAAATTTCAAATCCTTCCTATGTATGTATATATTTTTATTTATTTATTTATTTATTTATTTAGTAATTTATTTATTTATTTATTTATATAATTTACAAAATAGAATTATTTGTTGTGTTTGTTTAAATTTCATTTCCTTTGTGCACGGTAAACAACAAGATATATGTCAAACCAGTGTTCCTTGTGGGTCCATCGCTATTGTAATGGCAATGAAAAATTTAATTCTGCCCATAAATATACATTAATTGAAACAAATTATATAATTAGTGTGACCAAGAGTGTATCATGCAAAAGAGTACAAGTCTTGGGATTGCGCAGAGTACAAAATGTACCACCGAATGTTGCGTTTTTGGCCGACCCCCTTGTTAAGAGGGGGTCGCTATCACATGAATACCCCCTAAATTAAACTATAAGGGTAGCATATGTGATGCCCCGTCCATTAAGTGCCATGGTTCGCACCGGTTGTACCCCCATCTAAATGAGGGGGGTAGGGCGAAAACGCAACGCGTGCCGAGTAAACAGTTTTCTACACAGAATGTGTCCAGTTGCACACTCTTGTAAAAAGTCATTATCAACTCTTGGTGTGACTCGCTCACAAATTAAACCCCTGGCTTCGTTCGAGTTGAACAAACCTGGAGTCGGTTCAACATCTTAAAAAGTATCCAAAATTACATATTAGGCATACTTTAGATTCAAAGTTACCATTTACAACCGATGTATAGACGATTTCCAACGATAAACTAAATAATTCTACCGGGACGCTGAGGTCTTCGTATCCCATTTCGCTTTTACTGCGGCAAAAGTGACAAATTACTATTAGCTAAGCTTACAAATTTCAACCAGCTGTCGCACAGAATTTAAATGTGAAACCCAAATCAATTGATTTCTACGAAAGATTGTTCAGTTTCAAACGCGGTTACCACGTTGAGGCGGTGTATAATTTTAGTAATATTTATAAAATTTGAAATATCTTAAAATAGCAATTTGTTTGGTAATGTGAAAACAACATCAGATGTTCGAAAAGTAAGCCGTCCATAAATATATATATCAGGGTGCAACCGGATACCAAAAACTGACGGCACCGGAGCCGGATAATCTAGGATCCGGCCGGAACCGGATGTCGACTTTTTGCCGCGGAGGAGCCGGAGCCGGATATTCGGTTCCACCCTAATGTATATTATATACATGAGCCGAAGATTTTGAAAACAATTCTAAATTAAGAATTTAATTAAAGTAAGCGAATGCCACTTAAACTTAAAATTTGAAATAAAAAAAGGTTTTTGTTAAAATTGCTATCAATTTCAAACGAACAAGACACAAACCTGTCGTCGGCTTGGCGTATAGATTTCTCGACCGGATCAACCTCCTGGGGTGATTGACCCGCATGAGAGTTCGTCTTCTAAGAAATGGTTGTTTGAAAATGTAAACATGCGTTCTATTAAAAGCAAAATTTGAAATGTGTCCAAGTTTAATTCTACGTGTTTGCGAGTTGAATTTTGTACCATTTTTCGGTCAAAACAAAAAGATAAAATGACTATGTGAGAAGTTAGGTATTTTGAAATCGCTATTTTCTGGCAAATCAAACGCAAAAAATGAACCAAATATGACTGGTTAACAAACGACCATTCACATGGTTAGAAAGTTACAAGACGTGATACCAGGATACAACCGGACGTCTGCCTCCGGCTCCGGCATAAAATCTGCCTCCGGCTCCGGTATAATTTTTGCCGGACGTTCCGGCAATTTCGGCAGTAAAATTTTGCATAATTTTGCAAAATTCATCTGTTTAGTGCCTTTTGTTTTACTTTTCGCAGTAAATTAGCGTAAACCAAACAACTTAACAACATTTTGCAGATATGAGCTAAAATTAACTAATTAACCATCATTTTTACTACTTAATTTCGCCTCACCGCCGGCTCCGGCAAGTTTGGTTGACTTCCGGTTCCGGCTCCGGTATTTTTCACCTCCGGTTGCACCCTGCCTGATACCAATTAAATAGTTCAGATGATTCCGCACTGATTATAGGTGTTACACACATTTGAGAAGACGAGCAATCCTTGCCACAAATGTAAAATTAATATGCTTAAAGTACATGCTTCCACTTAGAATATCCAAAGCATAAAATATATCCATGTCGAAATTTCTGGAAAAACAATACTGTAAATTTCAGTGAGTTGATTTTAACTCAGAATGAGTTGAATCCAATCAAACGTCTGAGCTGTGAATTACGTCTTTCTGAACTCCGAATTCTTAATTGATTTAACTTATTCTAAGTTAATTAATCAACTCAGCCGGAATTACATCAGCTCAGTGTGAGTTAATGTTTACTCTTTATTACCACAAAAAAGGCCAATAATAACTAATTCTCTATCTGAGTTGATAAATCAACGCATCGAAAATTACAGTTAACAAAAACACTACCAACTGATTTAGAATAACCTTAAAGATCCTGAACAACCTTAAAGATCCTGAAGAACCTTAAAGATACTGAAGAACCTTAAAGATCCTGAAGAACCTTAAAGATCCTGAAGAACCTTAAAGATCCTGAAGAACCTTAAAGATCCTGAAGAACCTTAAAGATCCTGAAGAACCTTAAAGATCCTGAAGAACCTTAAAGATCCTTGTGGTCCAAAAATTTATCTCCTGCAGGTGGCACCGTCCCTATCGGAAACCGTTGCCACGTCGCAACGGGTTTCAATTGATTTTAGCTTTAAATATCAGCATATAAACTTTTTGAACCGTATAAACAGTTGACTCGGTGATATTACTTTAAATCACTGTTTCCGGAATAGAAAAACTCGAACCATTGACAATCATCTGCTTGAGACCGGAAACGGAAAAAACACCAACAACTGTTTACGTGCCCTAAGACCATTTTCAAGTCCAGGCGCACAGTCACGCTGAACATTGTTAACAGGGGTGACCAATGTATAGAACAGGGCTGTAACAGTAGTATAAGCATATTGCTATTAAATCTGAGCTTAACATTAAGCGTAAGAATGAGCTTAAACCCAAGCCTAAGCCTAAACTTGAGCCTAAACCTAAGCCTAAGCCTAAACTTGAGCCTAAGAAGCTTAAGTTTACTCTATTGCGGTCTCACAGAAAAACGTTCCGCCTTTAGGTTAACAATTATTTGTCAGGGCTTGCATCCTTACAATTTCACCTGGGTACTTTTGATTCGCTGAGTATGTTCAGTAGCTTTTTGGACAAACATGAGTGGGGTTTCGGTACTTTATTTATGCTCCAAACGATCAGCAGGATACGAGTGAAATAAGGTTCTCTAAGATGTTTGGGCCCATGTAAAGATCACGGGCGAAACGTTTTTCTGTGGGACTAGAAAAGAGTAAGCTTAAGCTTTAGACTAATTTTTTTTATTTTTTTGCTTGGCTTAGGCTTAGGCATAGGCTTAGGCTTAGCTTTAGTCTTAGGCTTAAGTTTAGGAATATGCTCATTCTTACGTTTAGACTTAGGCTTAGGCTTAGAAATATGCTTATAATACAGTTCCGTCTCTGTTCTTTACATTGGCCAATGTTTGAACAGCTATGGGCTGGCACCAATTAAACGGACTTACATCTTGGCTGGCCACATTGTTAAGTATTATTCTTCCAGTGTTTATGGCATGGCTCATATTATATTTAGGACCCTACTACTTTTTGGTGGAATTGTAACTGAGTACTTAAGGCTTAGATTTGAGACCATATTTTTTGCTTTGGCTTAGGTTCAGGAATACACTTTTTTCAACGCTTAGGTTTAGGCATATGTTTAATCTATTGTTACGTATCTAAAAGTTACCATTGGTCCATGAGAACATATTTGGAATATGGAGATGGGATCGCGTTGGTCCCATTTTGTCACGTCTACGTTTATGGCCGGCCGATCCCAATTTATGAAACGCAACACTTGTTTACGTAGGTGTATGGGTATACTCAAAGACGTCGACCGGTTCCTTTAAAGGCAGGTTTTTCAAGAAATACTATAACCGCATTTAAACCGCGGCCAGAAGTGTAAACTTTTTTGATTTCAAATTTTAAATAAAACTTTATTCGAATTGACAACCTGAATTTGTGAATGGATGGACAAATTTACATTTTTGACTCAATATTGGCTTACGTTGCGTTTTTTTGCACCTTATTTTAATATATCGAGAGTAAAGTTTAGGTAGTTATTTAAGCCCACATTCTCGAACGTGTATAGCAACTTAATCATCAGTTAGTAATAGGTTTTCAAACTCACTAACTATTGCAGTTGCTGAACTCAAAACTTGTACAGCATTTGAGCATATGATACGCGCAAAATGTGTTGAATTTTAAGCGTTAACATTGGTTCGAAAGTTAATACCAAGATTTATCACTAATCTTGTGACAGGTGCTACACACATTTGAGAATACGGTCCAAGAGCATCAGAAAATATGTTTCAAAAATGTTAATTATTCAAAAATCTATTTCAAAATAATATTAAATTTCGTATGGTTCAATTAAACTTTTGACCAACCAGGTCAGGGGGGTTCCACACGATACTATTGGACCCCCTTTTCTCTCTGGTTGTTTGCCAATTCAGGCAATACAATTTCGTAAACCCAGCAACTAGGAATTAATAGAGTGGTCACCAAGACTTGGGTGTTTTACTTTAACGCTCATGGAAACGTCCTATGGGTCGGGACGAAGGTACCACGACGAAAACGATGACGCGTATTCCCTCTGGTTCCTTCCGTAATTAACTGGCGTTCCATATTAACTTAGCGGATAGCATTTCTTGCAAGTTCTGTGTAACCTCTACCGTAACAATCAATCTTTGCCCGCCGCAACGAAAACTCATTAAAGAAAACCAAATGAAAAAAATAGCCAAGAAATGACATCTTCAATTTTTGCAGCCACCAAATATTAATAATTTCTAAGAAAAGTCTAATATCTCGCTCGCATCTCGTTATTTGATTATATTTCGAGTTAACTAAAGTGTGCCTCTATTAAACATCACAGATATACAACAAGTTGGCGGCTAAGGCTACAACCGGATACTAAAAAGTGACGCAGCCAGAGCCGGATACTGTAATATCCAGCCGTTGCCGGGGCCAGATATCCGGTTGCACCCGGATATATATGTATATATGAATTAGTGTATATAACTTTAATGTTTTTTTGAAAAAACACAAAAACGCAACTTTTGACAGACGGTTTGAATAACTTTCTGAGTACGGAATGTTAAAAAATGAATATTCGTTCAGGTACGCAAGTCTCGCGTGTAATAAACTTTTAGCTGAGGTTATTTTTAACGAAATTAAATTCTGCGTACTCGACCGGCCAATAGGCGTATGGTAATTGTAAATGGTCTCAAGAGCAAATTTTGGCCGAAAATATAAATTATACCCAAATTCATATCATTGTCTGTAGGTAGAATCTGCTCGAATTGTTGGACTTACAATTATTGTCCACAGATTAGTTATGATATTTCTGTTACGTAACAGCCTGTAAATGAAACATTTTTATTTACAGGGGTTTATTAGTAAATAAAGAAAAATACGGCCAATATTTAGAACAGGGCCAGGACAGTAGTATACGTATATTGCCAAACTGAAGCCTAAGCGTAGGACTAAGCCAAAACATAAACAAAAAAATTAGCCTAAAGTATAAGCTTACATTAAGCCAACAAAAAACGTTCCGCCCGTGATCTTTACTTGGGCCAAAAATAGCAACAGCCTGAAATAAAGACTATGCCAAAATCACGGCCATGGACTGAATGTGGCGGTCCATCGTCCAGAAGCGTAGTCCGGCTTTGATTTCAGGCCGGTATTAATATCTCGGCCAAAAAATTTTAACCTTTAGGGCGTAGAAGGTCATCTGTCCATACTTTGCGCTAAAGTGGCGAACTCCTGCAATTGCGAATCTCAAAAATTGCACAGTAGCAATATAAATTAATGCTAAAACGGCACTGCAATTCAAACTTCAATCATTCCGTCTGATGATAGATGCTACACACATTTGAGAATACGAGCCTACACTTCAGTGACATTGTCACTCGATGTTGAGTTGAATTATCAATTTTGAATGTTTAGCTAATTGAACTTAATTTTATTAGCTATGTAGTTAATAGTTAAAATTACTAAGGCTAATTTGTAAGCTTCACAGTAAACTGATTGGTCAGTTTTAAAAGTTGGATTTTCAAATTTTTTTCCCTCAACCGAAATATTAAGCATTCAAGCAATCTCGAACGAATCGCAAAATACGAATGAGCTGAAGAAAAATGTTTGGCACAAAGTTGCACTGTTAGCGACATTTTTCTAGAAAAATAAAATGCCTAATCGCCTTATCGGGATGGCACATTTCAAAACGATTTCTGTACTTGGAAACGTCTTCAATTTCAAACTTGGTTTCGGATTTGAATTTTGGTTTGTTTACAGTTGAAAAAACGCGGAAAAATCATTTTCTTAAAAGCGATGTTTAGCTTAAAATTGTAGAATGTATACAATTTGTGGAGTGGGGATTTGTTTTAAAATCTGCTTGAAATTATCTCGGTGATAACCAGTGACACGGGAGGCGGTGTAACGAGTTTGGGCCAATGTAAAAACAGGGGCGGAACAGTATTATAGTCATATTCGTAAGCCTCAGCCTAAGCCTAAACCAAAGCGTAAGAATGAGCATATTCCTAAACCTAAGCCTAAGCATAAGCCTAAGCGTAAGAATGAGCATATTCCTGAGCCTAAGCCTAAGCCTAAACTGAAGCGTAAGAATAAGCGTATTCCTAAGCCTAAGCCTAAGATAAAACTTAAGCGTAAGAATAAGCATATTCCTAAACCTAAGCCTATGCCTAAACTTAAGCGTAAGAATGAGCATATTCCTAAACCTAATCCTAAGCCTAAACTTAAGCGTAAGAATGAGCATATTCCTAAACCTAAGCCTAAGCCTAAACTTAAGCGTAAGAATGAGCATATTCCTAAGCCTAAGCCTAAGCCTAAACTTAAGCGTAAGAATGAGCATATTCCTAAGCCTAAGCCTAAGCCTAAACTGAAGCGTAAGAATAAGCGTATTCCTAAGCCCATGCCAAGCCAAAAAATTAGTCTAAACCTTTAAGCTTACTATATTGCAGTCCATACAAAAAACTCTCCGTCCCTGATCTTTACATGGGTCCATGCTTCCATCATCTGCCTCAATCAGCTTATGCTTAAAACATCTTAATTAGCCGCATTATGAACCGAAATCATGGGTTTTCTGCCCTGAAAATTAATGGAAATCCGATCGCCTTCAAATCTTTAATTGAACCTATCAGAAAACGCCACGTGAGGCAGCAATTGATTTTATCCAATAATATTTTCTATATTGTCACATGCCGAACTAGTAACAGAAGTGCAGCAAGCGCAGCGATTATAGTTTTGAAACTAAAAGTAACCAATCATTAACGATTATTCGCTCTTGTCCAGCTGAGGTATTAGTGGTAGTGAAAAATTGCTAAGCAAAATTTCTAAATTTCAAATCAAATCTTTTAGTCGGTATTCTAAGGTACCGGGACCCCCTGCCCCGCATCCAGTCCAAATGTCTTGGACTGCCAAACGGCCGCAGGAATTTTTAAGATACTTAATTTAGTTAAAGATTATAAAGTAATCGAGTTGCAGCTATTTTCTGTCTTGTAAATATTATTTAAATTAATCTTTATTTTAATGACGGTTCGAGTGAACAAGTGATAACGATTCTATAAAAATTATACCAGCACGTAAATTAGCTGATAATTTGATAAAATGAATGTCAAAATCAGGTGCCGTTACCACAATTTTTGGTCAAATTAGTAAAATCGGACCGTTTTTTGTTGTTTAAACCTAATCTGGCACATTTTGTATGAGTCCAATGGCGAATCCAGGGGGGGCCACCCCGGCCGTGGCCCCCCAACAGCATCTCGACAAAAATTATATAGCAATTTTATGACATTAATTCGTGGTTTGTGTGCGGGTCAAAAGTAAGTTTATTACCTGAAACTTAGCCTAAACCTAAGAAAACTCAGAAACTTAGCCTGAACCTAAGACAACTCTAAAACTTAGCCTAAACCTAAGACAACTCTGAAACTTAGCCTGAACCAAAGACAACTCTAAAACTTAGCCTAAACCTAATACAACTCTGAAACTTAGCCTGAACCTAAAGACAACTCTAAACCTTAGCCTAAAGTCTAAGACAACTCTGAAACTTAGCCTAAACCTAAGACAACTCTAAAACTTAGCTTATCCCTGAGTGCACCAAAAGTCTTAATCTTATCCTTAACCTAAATCCGTAAACATTTTAAGCCTAACATTTAGCGTAACTCATAAGCCTAAATCTAAGCTTAAGACAGACCCTTAAGCAAGCCTACAAACCGCAAACATTAATCAAAACCTAAAAAGCTTTTACACTAGTTTTAACACTGCAGCGTAAAAACGAAGAACGCCGAAAAGTAAAAAAAGACCTCAAATTTGACGATTGCTCAAGATTGGGGCACTGGAAACATTGATATATTTCAACAAGAACTATTAACTCAAACTGTGGATTAATTTGAAGAATAATTATAATAATGATAATAATTAATAGTATTGTTGTCATAAGGACAAATAACAAACTCAACATAAGCCAACGAAAAACAAAATCCTGTCCCAATAGGCGGCTGAGACGGCAAATATGTATAAATATATATATATATATATATATATATATATATATATATATATATATAGACTATAAATAAACAATACATCTTGTCCCTTGAGAGAAAATTCACTCAATTTATCATTTTAAAGACATAAAATAATTAAAATATATGACTGCGCATATTTGAAAAAATCCATCAGCAGAAAACATATCTGAAATGAAATTTAAACATTTAATTCCGGCATCAAACAGGTTCCGACCGCTTGGTTGTAGGTATAATAAACGAGGGGGCCATCCTAGTGGCATTGCGCTTGTGGAACATTTGAATACATTCTGGTGTGGATTATACACTGTAAATTTCAGTGAGTTCATTTTAACTCAGAATGAGTTGAATCACTCAGTCTGAGTTAGGACGCTCAGAACTCAGAATTTTGAGTTGATTCAGTTCATTCTGAGTTATTTAATCAACTCCTCCAGATTCAACTCGATTCCAGAGTGAGAATCAACGCAACTCAGAGTGAGTTAATGTTTACTGATAATAATTCAGAAATAACCAACTCGCGAGATGAATTGATTAGTCAACTCATTGCAATTTGCAGTGTATGCATTTATGGCATAGCGCGGCATTGCACTTAAATCACCGTCTGGTTCCGGATAGCGCCACATGCCAATTTGTAAGGGTGCACAGGCGCTATGTCTAGTAAAATTGACCGTACACGAAGTACTCCCGTAGAATACTGTACTATTTACGGATAGTGACGAACGGTAACAGACGGCGCCGAACGGTAAATATAGTTCCATTCTGTAAGTATTACAAAATTGTCATTAGATTCTACATAATTTAGGTCTAAACTCTGCGATCACAACAAGCAATCAGTGGCATTTGTAATATTTATAGACTGATATGGTTAAGAACTTGGTCAAATATGCATGATTCGAAATTTAGTTCAAATCTTCCAAAAAATACAGTAACAAGTACCTAAGACTAAGCTTAGGCCTAGGCCTAAGCCTAAGCCTAAATAAAAAATGTAATCAAGAATATAAATCTACTCTAACTCAGACTGAGTGATTCAACTGTTTCTGAGTTAAAATCAACTCACTGGAATTTACAGTGTATGTCATAAATGCTGTAATCAGCTAGAACGCCTACCATACGTAAATTGAGTATCGTTTCAACTGAACCTCTGTAAGGTTTCGCTGTTCATCGTTTCGACTGACTAAGCGAAAGTACAAAACGCAAAATGCACAGTCGAGCGTTCAATTATAAATATGAGTAGAGTTTCAGCTGATATTTCAATTTTTTATGAATGAAACCTGAAAATATTTGTAGCTGACGGGTGGTTGAGATTGTAAACTTCATTAATAAACGGTTGCAAAAATAGATACTGAATGCTGTCAATATATGAATGAAACTTAAGCAGACAGGCGTACGATACTAAAATAGCTAATAGTTGTACTACGGTTCATATGGTTATAACAGCAGTGCTATAACGCACTGTGTGCAGTGGTTCCTGTAGCAGAAGACATGTCGCCGATCCTCAATGTAGTTGATGTATTCTAGTTTAGTTAAACAGAACGAAATATGACTCGAACAAATTTGAATATTAAAAAAATGAGTTAAAAGTTTATTTACATTGATCTTTTAATCCTTTGTTTACAAACCGAACGGGTGATCCAGTAGCAATTCAAGACGGCACTGAACGCAAACCAGCCTGTCGTGCTGTACAGGTCCAAAAAAATCAACCGGAGTGTCCGGGAATTTCGTACCAAGAAATCTTATACTTTTCTACAAGGGCCAAAGTTTTTAGGGGCCTCTCCATTGGATTAAAATCTTAAGGATCTGGCTAAAACACTGGTGAACGTATTAATTTAAAATCATTAAAGTTCGAAAAAATCTAAGATTTTATATTTTTTTCATTCCGTTTCTAACAAAGACGGATTTAGGAGACATTACAAATGAGAATCTTCCCACCGGCAAAGACGTATCCAGGCTGATCCTGGTGTCGGCACTTGGCCCGTAGCGAAAGCGGGGCCCCCTGAAAAGCTTCAGTCCTCGCCCTTCAGAGAATGTTAAACCATTGCTTACAAGTCAACGAAAACCCTTGTATGCCCGTCAAAAAACTTTTTAGCCCCCTCTAGCAAGGTGAGCTGGCTACGGGCCTTGCCTCTTGCCCCGGTTTGCGATTTTCGTTCTGGGCCTTTAGATACGGTAGGTTGAAAGACAAGACTTCCCTCGAATTATTAATAGAACCACGAGTGGATGATGCATACTTCAACAAGTGTATGCAACTGGGTACATTCTGTGTAGAAAAGATTGTACTTGGCACGTGTTGCGTTTTTGCCCTGCCCCGCATTTTATTTAGAAGGGGTACAACCTATGCGAACCATGCCACTTTATGTTTCCGGCAACAAACTGCTCTGCTTACAATGGAATTTAGTGTTATTGCATGTGACAGCAGCGACACACCCTCTAAACATAGGGGGGTCGGCCAAAAACGCAACGCCCGGTGATACATTTTGTACCATGCGAAATCCAAAGAGTTGCTCACTCTTGTATCATGCACTCTTGATAGAACGTATTATTTATTATGACGTAATTAGCTTAATAACCCAAAATTTGAGCCCTAAAACCTTCACGCATCGTTTAATTTGATTCATTCATAAAAAACATTAATTGAACTCGATTTGACTCGGCAAACACCGGTTGAGTTGTTTTGTTCAACAATCGGTATAAAGGTTTGTGTGGTCGGCAATAATTTACGTCGAGACAAGAAATATGCATTTTAGGCTTTAGGAAAAGCTTCTAAATATTTTTTTGCTTAAGCGAAAAATTGTCACCTGTCGCTCGCATCAAAGTTTCAATCGGTTATACCCACAGATATGAAATCCTGGCTCAGCCACTGTGCATATTTGAGGCATCATTAATTAAATATAAAGTATTATCAAATAAATCCACTTATTTTAAGTGCTTTCGCAATAAGAAATATGTATATATTAATTCTATTGTATACTTCGTGTTATAAAAAACTCGGCCCATAACAGTGGTGGAACGTTTTCCGGCAACACTGTAATAGAGAGCAAGCTTAAGTTTTAGACTAATTATTTTTGCTTGGCTTTGGCTTAAGCTTAGGCATAAGTTTAGGCTTAGGCTCTATGGACTCTAATTAGCGTTTAAGGTCTCTATCCGATGACGGACTTTTATTAGGGTTACGGACTCCTATTGATTGGAACTCAAAATAGGGACCCCCCTCTTATTACCCCCTCTTATTCGGGTCAATACAGTAATTGAAAAAAATTTTCATTAAAGAGATAGTATATGTTAAAACGTAATCATATTAAACGCTGTCGCTGACACGGAAATGATAACCAAACTCTAATTAATTTGCCCCTGATGGTTGCGTGAGTTAAAAATTAATATTTTCAGTAAACCTTGGTTTTTGATTTTAGGAATTTTAATATCTAATAACGGGTTTTAAAATTTCAAATTTCAAAAACTTTAATTGAAACTTCAGTTGAACTGTGAACGTTGAAACGTTTTTGTAAACCAAAAATAGACAACAAACAGCCTCATGCTGTATGACAGCTAAAACTCAACGGCGGAACTAAAAATTTTAGACGAAAAGTTTGCCAGTACGTTCCTTAACTGATAATTTTGATGGCCCAGATGTATGGAACAGCGCCGGAACAGTAGTATAAGCATATTCCTAAGCCTAAAGAATAAACCTAAGCCAAGCGTCAGGATAAGCCTATTTCTAAGAGCCTAAGCCTAAGCAAAAAATTTTTAGTATAAAGCTTAAACTGGCTCTGTTGCAGCCCCTCCGGAAAACTTTCCGGCCCTGTTCTACACATGGGCCATTTTGGTTTTTAACAATATTTAAGAGCCTAGGGATTGGTGTTCAAATGAATCGACATTTGACTAAGAATTGAAAAAATTAAATTTTAATTTGAAAAAATTAAAGTTTAATTTGAAAAAATTAAATTTTAATTTGAAAAAATTAAATTTTAATTTGGAAAAATTAACTTTAATTTGAAAAAATTAAATTTTAATTTGAAAATTAAATTTTAATCTAAAATGCGATTGATATTCGATCTGTTATATCTGTAGCCACTGTCACGTTTACATTCACCTAATTTCAACAAAAACATTAATAAACTGTTGCTAAAAATTGTTTAGCAAGACTTTATGAATAAATTCCGACAATTCGAACGCCTTAAAGTTGTCCAAAAATTAGAAACACATTTACTGTACGCCAGAACTGCTATGGCGCAACGTGCAAAATTTCCACTACCGAACTTACTCATCACTCCAGCAAACATTCTACCAGAGTCGGAACCGGAAGTTGATTTTCAACCGGAGTCGGAGCCGGAAGCAGACTTCCAGTCGTGCCCTAGTAGCCCAATGTATCAAATCGTTTCGGCGGCGGCAAATCAAAGAAGACACATTGGGAAACTGTACGCCCTTGATTGGTTGGCGAAAAGCGCCAATCAGTGTTAGATAACACTTGGACCTCAGAAAATCACCTCAGAAGTTCGCTGGCTTAATTAGCGAGATTAAGTGTCTTGTGATTCATCGTATCAGTCCTGCCTTATCCGAACCGACCAACATTGCTTTATTGACCGTAACAAACATATTTTTAAGTCTAAACCTAAGCAAAAATATCGCCTAAAATCTAAGCGTTCTCTTTTGCAGTCGTACCAGAAAACAGGCCAGCGCAAAAGTAGCCATGGACCGACAGAAACAAGCATTTTGTCTAAATATTACGGTAAAATAGCGAAGTTTGCTAGTTTGGACGTACAACAGGTAGAAGCAATTCTATAAACGAGTTACAAGAGATTAATAATTGCTTGAGACAATTATGACAGTTATCAAATATTCATCAATTCGCTAGATTTTTTAGTAAAATTTAATAACATTTGTATCTTAAACTAAAACCCTATTCACACGTGCAAGTTTTTGCCAGCAAACAACTTGCACGTGCAACTTTCATGTGCAAGTTTGGTCACAATGCAGCTTTGAAGTTGTTTCAGGGGAAAATTTCATTCACAGGAATTCATGCTGTTTTAATTTAATTTGCACTTGTGATCGCAGTTGCAATTCGCTTGAATTTCTTGCACCTGCAGTTTGATTGGTTAATTAGAATGTTCCATTGAAAATACTTACAGCTGCAAGTATTTCGTGCAAGTTGCAGTTGCGAGTTCTCGCTGCAAAAACTTGCACGTGTGTGATTTTCACTTCACAGCTTTCAGTCACAAACTCGGCCAAAGATCTCTCCAATATAAGGCAGTGACACTGAGCGATGTAGACTTAGGCTTAGGCTTAGGATTAGGCTTAGGCTTAGGCTTTGGCTTAGACTTTGGTTTAGACTTAAGCTTAACAAATGCTAAAAGATTTATGATTTAGGCTTCAATTTATCTTAAAAATGACAAACAACGGTGTTTCATGTGCTTAAAAAATTGGCGAATACAAGGAGATGCAACCGAAATTGCCAGGCAAACCAGGGACATTATCGTGGCTCTAAACTCGTCCAATTTAGCAGCGTGAGAAAATATATTATTACTTCCCTGTTTCGGTCTTAATATTGAACAGGGGTGCTGTATATTTCCTAAGACATACCCCTGTATGAAATTCTGCTTAGACGGTTTTCAAAGCAGGGGCTAATCGGTGTGGTTATCATGGGAAAAATAAGCCTAACTGGCCACCAGCTACTGAATTATTCAGCTTACGTATTTTAAAGTTAAGAAGGATTTTAAAGATTTTCCCATTACTTAGTATACTTCATAGCTTTTTGTTCCGGCAGATGGTTTGAATCTGATGTGAAATATCTTTAAAATGCCAGCTATTTTAGTTCCGGGTCTGTTCTCTGGAAAACGAACCCGTAGCTAAGAGGTTGGCCAGGGGGCTCAGCCCCCACTGGAAAGTTTTGTCCCCCTAAAAATGTTTAACATTGCTTGTCATGGAAACTATTTATGCCCATCCGGAAGCCTTTTTAGCCTCCTTAGCAATGTGAGCTGGCTTAAGGTGAGTTATAAAGTGTAAAAATGCGACAACCTAGAACTCTGGACAGTATATTCTCAAATGTGTGTAGCAACTATCACCAGTTGAACGCGTTGTTTACTTTTGTTAAAATCCATCAATTCAATAGACAGGTTAAAAATTTAGTTCTTACTGTGTTCAACTTTGTCAAATTTAAAATCCAAGCCATTTGCAAGTTCAGTTCTTTCAAAACCTAAACATTATCCAGAATTAAATTCAAATATATCCTGACTCTAAGAAAACGCTTCCGTCAACCCCAACGGTGTATGTGACAGAGTGGACCAAGCTCCAAACCTATAATCCTGAAGACCAAATTTGAACCCGAAGCTACAATGAGATTCAGATCAAAGTGTAAGTCTCAGATTGCGTCTAAATCAAAGCTTTTAAATTTGTTTCATTACGGGCACAAAACGAGTTGATACGGCTGACGTCACGACTCCAGATGGGGCATCACATTGGGGGTGAAATCTGTTCCGTGACAACGGGAACAAATCTGGCTACTCACTGTTAGTAAAATTACTTGAAACAATTTCTTATTTGACTTTAGAAATTTTCAACCCCAGTCCACAAGATGGCCCACAACGTGCTTGCTGCTCCACCGTAATAATTCATGCAACCTGCTTTCATTTCCGATCTATATTTCATTAATAAAAGTGGCATATAAAGGTTCATTCATAAAATTATTCTTATGGCTTCAGTGATTTTAATGCTATCTGCGAGTTCCAGGTATCGTCACAAGATCGCAAACACACGGTTTATATTGCAGGCAGGGCCGGAGCAGCCACCCCCATACCGCCCACATTTGTGATGCTGTCCCCCCACACCTAAAGCGACCCCCACCCTAAACAGATAAAACAAACACCGCCGAAATTTTAAAATGTGTCTGGCTTCTCGCTCGCTTGTCTCCACCCTGGAGATTGTCGTGAGTCCTCACCTCTGTCTGCTTCGGCACTGATTGCGGGTAGCGACGGTAACTACGGTAGCAAATATATAGTATGCTTTTTCATAAATTAATCAATGCCTTTGAACGATATGATTTTGGCAAAGCAGCAGTAGTTGTTGATTAAAACATTTGGCCAATGTTACTTTGAGGGACAAACCATTTTTTTTGGTGAGACCTTAAAATATAAGGGTGTCAATAATTTTCACACTTTATAATAACGCCTTGAAATACGGTAAACGATAGTCAAGGCAATATAGTTTATCAGCGGGGGATTGAGAAGTATCAACGTTCAGGGACAATGTAAAGATCAGGCGGGGGAACAGTATTACAAGCATATTTCTAAGCCTAAGCCTAAGCCTATAGGCGTTAGATTGAGTTTATTGCTAAGCCTAAGCCTAAGCCTTAAATCTTAAGCCAAGTAAAAAATAGTCTAAAGCGTAAGCTTACTCTATTCTAGTCTCAGAGAAAAACGTTCCGCCTCTGATCTTTACATGGACCACACTCAGGATCGAAACATGACGCGTAATCTTTTGATTTTCTAAAATGCGTTAAGAAATCGTATCAAATATGCAGAATCACTTTTCGAGTTTAGAGATAAGAAAAGAACGTTTGAACAAACTGTAAAAAGCGTTTGCGTGTATATCCATATTATTAAAGCTGAAACGCTCCACATACGTATTTTGAGCAGCATTGCCGCTGTTGTTGCATAGAACAAATATAAAACACATATACACAGTTTGAAAACTAACAAACATAATGTGTGTTAAAGAAGCAAAAGTTATGCAAAGTCATACCAAATGTAAGAAAACTATTGCGATATTTTTAGACGGGGGTAAAAAATTTTCGAGAGAAATTCTTATCTGTAGGATTGCAAATATGAAACCACGTTGACTTCTTCTTAAAATAGCAGTTTAGTTACACTGCGTATTCACATTTCTCATATTATTTCACCCCATTACAAAAAAATGTTTTGAAAGATGCTGTTTGAAACACGATGGGCGTTTATATGTTACTGTGTTTAAGATTGATCCAATTCCTAAAACAGGTGTTTATGATCATTTTTGACCAGTAAAACTTTAACATCAACTCGTATTTCAGCGAATACGTCGTCCGTCTATGACCCCTGCTGTTGTTTCAACGAGTCGGAGGACTAAGATATCCGGGCCCGTAGCCAAGGGGGGCCAGGGGGGAGCTCTGCTTCCCTGGAAAACTATGCCCCCCTAGAAAGTTTTCAACTTTGGTTGTAACACATTGACAGCTCTTGAATGCCCCTCCTGAAAACTTTTTAGCTCCCCTAGCAAGGTGGACTGGGTACAGGCATGAAGCTATCCCGAATGTAGTACTTATTCTAAATCAAATTCTATTCTACATTTTCGAGTTTAAGCTTTAAAGTGGATTTCTAGAACATATAAAACCTGGGCATTTAATATGACCAATGTAAGCCTCAGTTTTGAATTTTAATGAATGTTTCTAGTTTTTAACATAATCAGGTCTGAAAAATAATCACCTCATTAGCTGCTGTCTTTGATAAGGCTAAACTACGTCTGCGAAATTTGTCGGAAATCAGCGAAAAAAACTTTGAATCTTAACAAAGATTTTGGAGTATTCAGAACTAAGCTTAAGTACGTCAATTAAGGAATATAATTCTTGCGAAATATTACAGAAGGGGTCGGCTTCTGCGGCACAGGATCTAAAACAGGATCTTTTCCGTTATCCCCCCGAACTCGCGTTTACCCGAAAATCGTTGGATTTTAATTTTTTTTGCATTTTTGAGTTTCTCATGACCCTTCATGATCGTTCCACGTCTAAATTTGATATATGAAAAATTCGATTTTTTTTAAAATCTCACGGACATTAAAAATTGAATTTGTCAACAAATTTAAATGTAGGCGTGGCATGTTCATGGGAGGTTCTGAGAAGCTTAAATAAGCAAAAATGTTCAGAATCGAACCATTTTTGGCCAAACGCGGGCTGGTGGAACAACGAAAAAGTCTCGTAAACCAAATCGAATTCGCCCCTCAATCTTGTTTCTTGATATTTACTGTCATTGGCCGATGTTGAATATAGCGCTTACCCGCTGAAAACAGGCAGACCCGGGACTACAGGCTTCGAGACTTTTTGTATTAATCTTAGGATTAGACTTGGACTTAGGATTAGGCTTATATTTAGGCATACCGTTAAGCCTTACGTTTAGGCTTTTGCTTTTAGATGGCGGTCCAGCAGTAAAACGTGGGTGCTGTATTTTAGCAAATGTTGCGAATATAGCCGAAAATGCAAACAAAACCAAAACAAGTGTTTGTTTTCAATTCTATTTTCAATTCCGTTTTATAGAACAAACTCCCAACGACCCGTTTGGGATAGTAAGAACGCGTTAATTCTAACAATTTGATGAGGTCAAACAACAGCACATATGGTGTTCCTAAAATTGGCGAGCCTTCAAACATACCAAGGGCCCATGTACAGATCAGGGGCGTAAAGTTTTTCTGTGGGACGAGAAAAGTGTAAGCGTACGCTTTAGACTGAATTTTTTTAATTTACTTAGGCTTACGCGTAAACTTAGGCTTAGGAATATGCTCATTTTTACGCTCAGGCTTTGTTCTTAGGCTTAGGAATATGCTCATTCTTACGCTTAGGCTTAGGAATATTCTCATTCTTACGCTTAGGCTTAGGCTTAGGCTTAGGAATATGCTCATTCTTACGCTTAGGCTTAGGCTTACACGTAGGCTTAGGCTTAGGAATATGCTCATTCTTACACTTAGGCTTACGCTTAGGCTTAGGCTTAGGCTTAGGAATATGCTCATTCTTACGCTTAGGCTTAGGAATATGCTCATTCTTACGCTTTTAGGCTTAGGCTTAGGCTTGGGCTTAGGTTTAGGAATATGCTCATTCTTACGCTTTTAGGCTTAGGCTTAGGCTTGGGCTTAGGTTTAGGAATATGCTCATTTTTAGGCTTAGGCTTTGGCTTACGCTTAGACTTAGGTTTAGGAATATGCTCATTCTTATGCTTAGGCTTAGGCTTACGCTTAGGCTTAGGCTTAGGAATATGCTCATTCTGACGCTTAGGCTAAGGGTTACGCTTAGGCTTAGGAATATGCTCATTCTTACGCTTAGGCTTACGCTTAGGCTTAGGCTTAGGAATATGCTCATTCTGACGCTTAGGCTAAGGGTTACGCTTAGGCTTAGGAATATGCTCATTCTTACGCTTAGGCTTACGCTTAGGCTTAGGCTTAGGAATATGCTCATTCTTACGCTTAGGCTTAGGGCTTACGCTTAGGCTTAGGCTTAGGCTTAGGAATATGCTTATAATACTGTTTCGCCCCAGTTCTTTATTGGCCCAAGCTAGAGATTATTGTAGCCTATTGCTTTGTCAGTGTCGCAAGTGACGCGGAAGTAAGCGACCATAGGGGATTTACTTCAGCTTACGAATTTCGCCCTACTTTTGTATCAATTTTGAGATCTGCAACTGCAGACGTTGGACAGTTTGAAAACTTTGAGAATATGGGCCTTCATAACAATTCCAAGTTACATGGCTGAATGCTCAACCAGTGCCGCACTTAGCGCCCGCCATACGCTACTCAAATAGGGACCCCTCATGCTTAAGCGACCCTTGGCTAAATTTTAAAATCAATATTTTTTGCATTAAAATTTTAATTTCAAATTATCGATTGCTTTCTCGCTCGCTTCGCTCTTTGAATTTTAGTACCAATTCTCTCAAAATGGTCCACTCCAAACAAACGGAATCAATACCGAAAATACGGTGTCTCGGTCGCTGCGCCCGCCTGTCTCCCGTTGTCACCTTCACCTTGTGCTGGTTTACAGGGAAGATGAGGAATGGATAGCGTGCCGGCTTTGTTGTGTTGAGGCGAATTTGATATTCAAATCATTCATTCCAAATTCACAAGGGTTTTTGTAGCCCAATCCCGTGAAAAATATTGGCGGCGTACGTCACGAACTCAAAATGGTTTGAGACTTCCTGCGCCCCAGTCAATCTTGACGTCTTTAAAAAATACCGTGGCTCTTTATATGAATATCGACTAATTGGGCGTCGGTATTTTTGGTGCGGATTTTCTGTCACAAGACACAAAAATGACACTTAATATTTTAGTTTAACGCTTTTGTCCAGCGTCAGCCTCGGCCGAAAACGAACAAATTACGCATTTTATCAAAAACCAAGAAAGAACCATGTGATTAACGCCATTCTATTTTTGGCGTTTAGCCATTCTCGGCTAAACTTTAGGCTTTTTTATAAACAAAATTCATTGCGTTGTTGGTGGTTGTACCAGCTGGTGTCATATACTTCGGTGGGTATACCGAATCAAGGAATTTGAAAAATAGGTAAAATGTTAGATATACAACATTTTACGTACTATTTTTCAAATTCCTTGACTCTGTACACTTACCTAAGTAGATATATATACATATGAACCATATTTACTGTCCCGTGATTTACCAAAAATCGCGTCTGTTTGAAAGTTTAGTTGTATCTGTTCTTAAAATTGAAAATCAAGTTTCAGCGAGCTTTAATACACGTCCATCGCGATCAATGTTACTTTCGGCAGGAACTATACATTTATATTTAAAGCTGGAACGCCTCACATACGTATTTTGTATTTTGGGCAACGTTCCAGCATTACTTTGTTTACAATATTTTGTTAGAAGTAATATATTGTTTTGTGAAAAGAAATTTGCGTGCAGATTTTTATGCATTTGCTCTGAAATTTAAGTCAATTATGTCTTGATACAGTCTCTAGACATATATGTCTCGAATTCAAGACTTTTATTTCTTAAATTTATCAGAAATATTGGTCTAAAATTTATTATACTTAAATGTCTTATGACTTTGTTTTATAACCGATTAAGAAAAATATTTGTGAAATTAAGGTACATAAGTATGTCTACAGTATAAGACAAATATTTACTAGGAAACCAACTCCAAAATGGTCGGGCTAAAGCTCAAACAAATACTCTAACCGGCCCACGCATAGAACAAGGCCGGAAAAGTGGTATAAGCATATTCCTAAGCCTAGGCCTAAACTTAAGCCTAAGCGTATAAGGATGAGCCTATTCTTAACCTTATGCCTATATTAAGCATAGCCTAATCCTGAGCAGAAAAGTTAGTCTAAAGCTTAAACTAACGCTATAATACAGCCCCGCTGGAAAACGACCCGGGCCTGTTCTATACATGGCCCCCCTAAATTGTACAATCTAAGACACGACAACGACGTATACTTATAGGTTGGGGGGAGCCTGAGCTCAACCCAAAATATTTTTGAAATTCAATGATTTATACACTGTGTTTATAACCGGAGCACCCTTTTCATACATACATAAAAATATGGAAATAAATTCTTGAATATAAAGACAACTATTTCTTGAAAAAAAGAAATTAATTCTTTAATTTGCAATAGCAATTTCTTGAATATAAGGCATTTATGAAGCTGTTTAAGGCTATTAATGTCTGAAATACAACACATTTATGTCATAAAAATTTAAGAAAGTATGAGTCTTGAAATTTTAAGTCAATTTATTTTGTCTGTAGCACCAGGAGGACGGGAGCGGACCGCCCTTAAAAGTAACATTTGTCGCGAGCTATATAATTTAACTAAAGCTTAGCATCATTCCACTCCAAATAGCCTACGGCCCACAAAATTAATAAATACTAAAGCTTGTGAAGAATCCGTCTGTATGTTCCATTTCGTAATCTCAAAGTTTCAACTAAATATAGAATTCCAGTGCCAATCAGTACATTAGTGCTATTTGGCAAGCGTGCAATGTTTCTAGCCTGAAACTATTCCACTTAAGCTAAAAATACAGAATTGAAACAAAAAAATGCTGCTATGCAAATAGCTGAAAGCTGCGAACAGTTTTTACGGTTGCTTCGGACGGTACACTTTTTACCGTTTTCAAAGTCTGCCATTTATTGTCCACTATAAAATTATAAAATCACATGCAGTCAAAACACTAAAAGCGGCTTCTTTTTAAGCCAATGACGCACAAGCTGCTCTAAAATGCCTCAGGAATGAACTTGTTGAGATTGGAACAAAATTGGGAGTCAGCTTTTATGCTGCTGCGGAAATAGGTCCGAAATAACAATTTTACTAAAACGTTCTGTTTGTCGGAGAAAAAAATTCGGTATCCTGTACGATGAACTGGTGTTGAAATAATATCTTATTTCTGACCTGCCAGCACCATATTTGTTAAACAAATCGTGATATGAAAACACTTGGAAACGGTCTTTTTATGGCTCACAAACAAAATATCAAGAGATTACCGAGATTAAAATATCGACTCGCATATAGAAAGTAAAATTTCGGCTCGTATATGCACATAAACCAGAAACTGAATCGTTTGTACTTTATTAGGCCTTGACGCAGACAGTAACCACAACCACTTTTTATTCGAGGGAATTGTCGTTGTTAAGGAAGATTAAGATCAAACGTTCTTACGCAGAATCAACGTCAGAAATACATACGATTGTTTTACAGCCTAACACAGCCAGATTTTTCAAGCATAGTTTACCGCTCCGAGGACAGTAACAGAGCACTACGACACTAACCTCCTGCAGTTCAACTCTTTTCACACCACTCAAGAAGCGAATTGTTCTCAAAAATTTTACTAAGCTAGTAATTACAGTTGACAATGTTAAGTATAAGTCAATTTCAACGTAACCTGCGAATGATTAAACGGTATTTGCGTCCCCAAAGCATACAGATGCGTCGTTCTTTTTAAAACTGTATTCTTGTTAAACTTCATTTCTTAACAGTTAATGTTAATTTTATATTAGTTTTCTAAACAATTTGACGAGTTTAATATAGATTACTGAGTTTAGCGCAATGTTTCGGTGAGTTCTGCTCGGTATTATTTGCGTTTTACTCGAACGAGGATTCTGTACCGGTTAGCATGTCCCTGTAGCACAAGGTTGTCAGTTACATATTATCTTTCGATCTGTTAAAAAATAACATATACTTTTTGGTATTATGCTTTCGTATCCCTATTATAATTTGCATCTTGCAAGCACCTTGCATAAGATTGTAAGTTTCAGTTTCAAAATTAAATGAATTTTCAAACAAATATTTTTACTTTATTTTTGAACTTCATGATTCATTTCTTATTTTAGTGGTCGAGGACGTGGAGGTGGATTTCCTATGCGTGGCCGTGGTTTTGGCGGGGGTATGGGTATGATGGGTGGCATGGGAATGATGGGTGGACCGCCAATGGGTGGAATGATGGGAATGATGGGTATGGGAATGGGAGCAGGCCTTGGTATGGCAGGACCACCGGTTATGGCGCCTGGCCCTGTGCCGATAAGAGGTGATCCGATCCCGAAGCCGCCATTCGATCTCACGCTGTGTGAACCAATGTTTCCGAAAGTTCGAGAGACCGATGATACTGCATTATCACAGGTATTTTTCTTGCATAGACGTTTTGTAGATATTGTGAATGTTGGATGTATTGGTAGCCTAGGTTTTTAAAACACGACACCGCCGGTTTCGGCGAATTTGAATCGGGACCGAACGGAAGGGAATTCGGATCTCCACGGAATTCGACGTAGGCTTACCCCTAGATTTGCTATGGCTCAATTAACGCGGCACGGAAGAAACCTTTTCTAGCAATTTCCGAAGTCATGATACAAAATATCGTACAAAATACCCTACCTTTATAATTCCAACTAATTTTGCAACGGGAAATTAGTTGTCTCGAGATTATGGAAAATTCCAGCCAAATGCTAAACAAAACTGCGCTAAAAGCTAAAGCGGTTAAAATCCAATTCCGAAACAAAAGTCATTTACTCAATAAATTCTACGACAACCTTCTTGGCTTGTCGTACAAAGCAGTGCGAATGTGAGCTCACTGTAGAAAGCAAGAAAAATACTACAACGAATGTAAGCAGCCAAATGAAAACCAATTGAGCGAACAAACCAAAATCTATTCGCTAGCTAACAATATTTATTTAGCAAGTACAACTTTGAAAAATCAACATTTCACATTTAACCAACAAAAATCATAGAAAATATATCAAGAATACCCCATTTTCTCGCAGATATGAGTGCATGGTTCAGCAGAAAGTCCCATCCAAAAATTTAATATCCTACCTAAGTACCTACTACTGGTGTTTTACTGTGTAACATCACCGAGTCTGATACAAGCTAAAGAGCAACATCGAGTATGATTTATACTTTTTAGTTTATTTCGGTCACTAGCATGGCAAAAATTTCTATGCAAGGTATTTACTTGTTTTTAGGCTTTACTTAAAAGAAATTCCGATTTGACGCCGACTTCCCAAGAGCAAACAGCAGTGCTGAATTTAGTTACAAAGGTTACGAATGCAATTGAAAAGTTAATTGTCAGTCCAGAATCGTTTCAAGGAGCGGTAAAAATGCGTTTTATTTTGAAAAATTAAAATTTGGTTATAATAGTGAATCTTGTGATTGTGTTAACTTTGAGATTTGAACCTTTTTTGTGCGATGCTAACGTCAAAATAATTTCGAATTACCAATTTCTTTGACAAGGCTTAGCGTGAAAGGTTACTGCAAACCAATTTTTTTATGTTTATTGCCGGTATAGATTACCAAAGAATTGAAATTTTTGTGCTGAAGCCCAGATTGCTTCAGAGGGTTTGTTTTGATGTTATTCATGTTTTGTTATTTTTTTTGTTTTAGACAATCGAAGAAGTTCGGCAAGTTGGGTCGTTTAAAAAAGGAACAATGATGACTAAGAAAAATGTTGCAGATTTGGTTGTTATATTGAAAACGCTGCCAACAGGTTGGTTTTTGTTAACGTTAGCAAACAGACTGTGCGGAAAGCGCAGCAGCGGACATTTTTGGTCACGAATTTTGTGTGTGGAACTGTCTGTCCTCTGTGTAGCTTTCTAGTTTTAAAAATGAATGATGTAATGATTTTGTCAATATATAGATTTTTTATAAAGAATTCTTTTATGCGGTATTAAAGTTTCTATTTATACCGGAATCATATCTATTGGTTTGTTTGGTTTAAACTAGCAATTACAATAGTTACAGCAAGGTTTAGTTTGATTTGCCATTTGCCATTATTTTTCAGTGGAAGCTGTTAAAGCGCTCGGTACTAAACTGATTGAAGAAATCAAGGCAACTGAACCACGTGAAGGTAGGTAGATTTTAATTAAATTTTTATTTGTGCTTCTTATTTGATTATAAGGACCCAGAGAACAAGATTGAAAGATTATATTCTATTCAAGGTCTGTAAAAATATTTAAGTTTTTTTCAAGCTAAAGTAATCATTTTTAAAATTCGCTCTACAGTTTTAATTGCATCTTTTCTGCTTTACTCTTATCTCGTAATTTATCATTTATTAGTAGATCTAATTAATGTATTAATCAACGCAAGTTTGGTTGTATTTTCAGTGCTTGGAAATTTGCCAAAAGATTTTGGATGTGAAATTGCTGGAACTCAAGCAGTTGTACGATTGCTAATCACTACGATGCCGGTCAATATTAAAAAGCTCGATCCGACATTGCATTGTATGTGTTGTTTTATCTTCCACTTTACTTTAATGTAGATAGTTGACAGTGAAAAACTTATTACATGATTAATGCGTTGTTTATGCGCTGTCTTGAACAATTGTGTTTATTCTTTTAATGGGTACTCACGTTGGACGAGTGTTTGAAATTTTATTGCTAACTTAGGAACTATACCATTTTCTCATTTTTCAAAGCTGTCTGTCTGATTTACCTGTTTTCCTAGTTGACTTTGGAAGTTATACTGAATGATAACGGCGCTATTTTCAGTGGACGCAAAACTGATGCAGTCGCATTTGGCTGCAATTCGGCATGCGCGTTGGTTTGAAGAGAATGCATCTCATTCAAGGTGTGTGAAATTTTTTGTTTTTAGACTTGCAACATTAAAAAATAATTACGGACCCGGAATTTCTCAAAGCCGAGACTCGGACTCAGAATTTTCGGCGACAAAAACCAGTAGTGACTGAACTAGGATACAACTCAATATATATGTGTATATTTTTTATACGAAACATCGTTTTTGTCCGTCGAGGAATTGAAATCTAACTGAAATTAGACAAATTGCAAAATTTGTGTTTCTTCAATGTTATTTTTTGCGCTAAATGCTTCGTGCAGTGTTGTTTGTTTTAGTATCAAAGTGTTGGTGCGTCTAATGCGAGACATGAGAATACGATTTTCTGGGTTGCACGCTTTACATGCTTGGGCTATGGAACTTCTGGTAAGATATTTAGCATTTCCAGTGCTACTTAATGTGAAAGTGCCAAGAATCTTAGTGAATTTTTGTTATATTAACTTTATTGCAAAGCGATGCCTCGGTTACGGTTTACTGTAATCAAGCGTTTTGCTATATGAGGTTATAAGGAGAGAGTGTCTATGTAGTGTACATTTAGATTAATGCTTGACCTAATAATTACGCACGATTTGAATTTAAACCAAATGATGTACGTATAATTGGTTTGAATTCAAGCTTCAGAGAAGAGTTATGAGTTTAATTTTGTATAACATAACGTTTTAGGCACATTACGCTGTTATGAATACTCCAAATCGACAGGCGTTGCCTCTTAATCAAGCATTCCGGTGCGTCTGACTTATTTTTACGAAATTGTTTGTACTGAAGTACACTTCTAAAAATATGTTAGACTGCGAAACTCTCCTTTCACTGGTTTGAAAGTTTTGCCCATGTGCGACTGTGGGGCAGCCGTTTTACCGCGGCACTGCAAAAGTATACGCTTAAGTTTTGACTATTTTTTGCTTGGCTTCGGCTTAAGATTAGGCATAGTTATATTATCTTTTACTTAGACTTATGCTTAGGTATATACTGTTCCTACGGTTCTTATCTATACGCGAGCCTTAAAGTTTAAAGGGTTTTTAACCAACTGGCGATAGGTTGTACAGACATTTGACAATTTAGACACAGAACGACGTGTCTAGCAAGAATTTGTCAGAAATAAACTTTTTTATATTTCAGACGAGTATTGCAGTTGCTTTCTGCTGGAATTTACTTGCAAGGCTGCGCAGGTATTATCGACCCGTGTGAGCCAGGACCGAACGTTCGCGTTCAAAATTCGTTGAGTTTTGAGGATCAGGTAACATTTTGCAAAATTATTGTGTTTTAAAACTTTGATATTTAGAATTTTGGAAAGGGGACTATGTTTTGCAAAAAAATTGTAAGGGGGTGTTTCTTGTGAATACAACCCTTGAAACGTCTCTTCCATGGCTACGCCCCTTACATGCAATGCATAGAGCATGTGTCTAATAAAAATGCTTTGTAATTTCGTTAGCTATTTGTGATAAAATTTTCAGTGGCGTTATTAAAATGGTCCGATTTTTTTATTTACCAGGTGAAGTTACCTAACACTGGTTGTGTTTTATTGGTGTTTAAGGTGGAAATTTACATTGTGATAAACCAGTAAGTGAATTTTTGAAACTTATTTAAATTGGTTAAAGTGTGTATTAATTCGGGTATAGTTTCTGTTTTCAGGATACCATTTGCTGCACCGCTCAGACACTTTTGCGCGTGTTGTGCCACGGTGGCTACAAGCATATACTTGGCATTGAAGGAACTGCTAGTAAGCCATACACAGTTTTTCTGTTTGCCTTTATCGATTTCTTGATCGACCATGTGACATTTAAGATGATTTCTCATTAATTTTTCTCGTTTATTTTTTCGTGTGATCGATAAGATTAGGTGTACGTCCCAAGTTTCAACTGTTTAACTTGTCGGTATTTTCAAATATGTGTGTAGCACCTATCACCAGTGAGCGATATGCCTCTACGTATATTGTGGACGAAAAAAATTGACGAGGTTAAAAAATTAACATCATTTTTGGAATATAATTACCTAGCTATGGTGTGAATATTGTCAGTTTTGTAGCTCTCAAAATTCGTTTGTTCGAGGATCTAAATTCTGAAAACAAAAAATTGGGTTATGACGGTTTACTTACAATGGGCATAAGCTGCAGCAAGGTGATTGCTGATCTGATGTTTATTTGATTTTATGTTTTCAGGCGTTGCATCAGAAATGAGTGTTTGGGATGGCGTTGTAGTGACGCCACTTGAAAAGGCATACGAGCCCGAATCGGAAAACATGGAAGATAACCAGACCAGTTGAAGACTAGATCTGATTTTACAGTTATGTCTTAAGTGTGCTTCGTATTTTGTGTTACACAAGTAATCGTTGATGGTTTTTGTTGAAATTTTTTCTTCGAAAAGAATCGTTCAGTATTAGACCAAACGCTTCTCATGCTTTTGGTCGAGATTAGTTGGTATGAAGTAGAGCTACTCAGGATATCAGAGTTTCACTTCCGGTGGCACACTGATATCCTGAGTAGCTCTACTTCATGCCAACTAATCGCGACCAAAAACTTCTCATGCTTTTGGTCGAGATTAGTTGGTATGAAGTAGAGCTACTCAGGATATCAGAGTGCCACCGGAAGTGAAAATACTGGAGCCGGAAGTCAACGAAACTTGCCGGAGCCAGAGGTAAGGCGAACCTTTGCAGTAAAAATAATGATTAATTAGTTAATTTTAGCCAATATCTCTGCAATATGTTGTTAAGTTGTTTGGTTTTACGTTAATTTTCTGCGAAATTTCGGAAATCTTTTCTGAAAATTGTGACAAAAGTAAAACGAAACGCGCTGAACAGATAACTTTCGCAAAATTGTGCAAAATTTTGCTACCGAAATTGCGGAACCTGAGGCAAAAATTCTACCGGAGCTGTGTAGGGGGCTGATTTTCTGCCGGAGCCGGAGGCAGCCCTCCGGTTGTACCCTGCAGGATATTGGTTTTCGCGTTATACGCGATGAAGTGTGGGAAGTTAATGTATAGTGTCGTACACTAGTATCGCAATATTGTTTTGTTACTGTTTTATGTTTACTATGGATTCCTTTTGGAGAATAAAACCAGGGTGTTTGGTATTCGAGCGGACCACAATTTTAGTTAATTGTACTGTAAAAGCAAGGCCCATGTAAAGAACAGGGCCAGCACGTTTTTCCGTTATTTTTGGTATCCGGTTACACCATGGTTCGTAAATTACTTTTATGTGTTGGGTGCTCCGAGTTCCTGCGAAGATTGTGTGGAGTGCAACAGTTGATTGGCTACGATATACCAAAAATTTCCGCAATTTCGGAAGCGAAATTTTTCGTTATAAACATGAAAGCCCTGAAAGTAACACGAGCCGCAACAAACGTGAATGCTTTAATTTTCGAAATTTTACAAAATGGAAGCTTTAATTTTCGAAATTTTACAAAATGGAAGTTTTGAATCATTATTTTGAAACATTCGCGGTATTGTTTCGCCGGCCAATGTTACTTTAAAGGCCGTCCCATTTTCCCGAAACAGAAATGTACCAGGAGTACCTGTCCCATTTTCCCGGGACAGCAATGTACGAGGAGTACATTCCAAAAATATAATTTGGACAGATGAGATAGTGGGACAGATGGGACAGCGGGACAGTTGGGACACTTGGGACAGATGGGATAGTTGGGACAGATGGGACAGCGGGACAGATTGGAAAGTTGGGACACTTGGGACAGTTGGGACAGATGGGACAGCGGGTCAGATGCGACAGTTCGGACAGATGGGACAGTTGGGACAGATGGGAGAGTTGGAACAGATGGGACACTTGGGACAGATGGGACAGATATATATGTATATATGTATATATGTATATAGGTATATATTGTATATACATATATACACATATATATTATATATGTGTGTATATATATGTATATATGTGTATATATATGTATATATAATATATACATATATATTATATATGTGTATATATGTGTATATATGTGAATATATACTTTGAGGCCCACTTTTGTGGAACTTCTCTAGAGTTGAGCGTTTAGGCGAATATTTTGCTTCCGTGGTTTTACGTTAGGCATCATTCATTCATACGCTGTCATGCTCAGACTTAATGGGCCACTAATACCTTCCTGATTGATTAAATGCTGAGTCAAAAATGCCATTTTATTTCAACGGTTTTTTACATTTCATTTGTAGGTTTGAAGTCTCAGTCGAAGATCAACATAGATTCTAAACTAATCATGGCGGGCAGGTGAATTATGCACCAGGTTCGAGCTAAAAATTACGTCTTTAGCAACTCTAGCCATTGTTCATTTCGCTGTGGCCTAGCTTGATTTTAAAAACAATGCTCTTGCATATGAAGTGCAGAACTATACATGCTTCGTCATCTTTGCAGATAAATTTGGTTCTACTAAAACAAATTGTGTCATTGTCTGTGCTTTGCAGATAAATTTGGTTCCAATAAAACTAAATTGTGTCATTGTCTGTGAATTTAGCAAACTTTGAATTTTAAGCTGAAGAATCTCCCCATTCTAAAACATTGTTTTTTCTCTATTTAGAGCAGGAATGGGTTTGTAAGCGCCGCAACTTGTTAGGATTCTGCACCGGCAGATGGTATAATTTAACGCAATACACCCCGGCAACCCGCTAGGTCCACCGAACTTCAACTGTAATATTTGTTATTTGAAATCGTGGCTAGTCGTAAGTTCGCAATATGAATTCCGTAGCTATGTTCTTCATACATAACTAAAGCGAAGGAGCTTCGGTTGTGTACTGAATTGTTTAGTATGTAATGTGTTATCTTCCGTTACAGAATTAGTTGGAACAAGGCTAAATGTCAGTGTAGGTAGGAACCAGGATTTCAGATCCTTTTGTTAAGCAGCTGTAAAATCAGGCATGCATCGGTTTTTCATTTCTCAGCCTACGGATTCTTAAGCGAACGCTCTATCACTGCGCCACATAGCTCGCCTCTTCAACATGTTTTTTGTCGTGTATATGTGTCGATCGTATTCTGTTGTCAAGCATACTTATACTAAACAACTGGTGGTATGTATTGGAATGCGCTTGTCGGTTGCTGCGGTTATTTCTTGGATCCACAAATTTTATTTTGATGGGAATTTTAGCATAATGCACGTATAATATGAATGGTGGCCAAACTTATCGCCAACTGTATTCGAAATTGTATTACAATTGATTTTGCTAAGTGTTACTTTTCAAGTATGTTTTACTTTGGCCTTATAACAATGCTTTTTAAATGATAGTTCTAAACGTGACATTTTGCAATTCTCGTTCAGCAACTTCTTGCACTTCAGTCGTGCCAACGAATTTTGTGAAGCAGTCGTTTTAGGCGAATTAAATAATTTAAGCATGTTTTGGTGCTTTAAGCATAAGAACAGTTTCTTGTGTTATTTTCTATAACTACGTAAGTATGTAAAGTAAAGTTATATTGTTACATGCAAGCGATCAGGTGCAGGTAATTTGAATTCTTTAACGCAAAAACAATTTTTTTCGCGGAAATTACTTGTTTTCCGTGTTCTATCGAATGACCTGAGTTGTGCAGTCAAAGTGGTGGTCATTGTTGGAACCTTTCGTTGGTTCTGTAATACAAACCTAGAAACGTTTGTTTCAGGTTTTAACAATATGTCGGCAGTTCACGGCAACACAGATGCCGCGAATGCAGACTGTGTGCCTCAGCCACTGTATACCCTTGTTGATATTGGAGCAAACTTAACTCATCCAACGTTTAACAACAGGGAGCTTGAAACCGTAATTGATCGTTCGAAGTCTGCTGGTAAGCAACGCGCTGGTTGGGATTCAACATAGCCGTTGTGAATAAGATTGAATAAGTTTATACAAATAACGCGTTTGAGTTTGTGACGTCTGAATTTTAAGACGTGTCGTCGAAATTGCTTCAAATCAGTGTCCAATGTCTTGATGGCACTTTTGTATTGGTGGTAACTTTTTCACTTCTATAAATAATTAGTATGTTTCCTACATCGCTTCCATGCCTATGTCGTTTTGGCCTCCGGTTGAAGTTTGAATGTTGACTACGGTGTTAAAAAGCATTATTGGTGTGAAATATATGTATAATGTGAATGTTACATGTTCGCATTTTTGCCGATGCAGACATTCACAACATACTTTTATGTTTTAACTTCTGCTTTTATTTACGTGTTCAGGCGTCAAACGAATTATGGTCACGGGAACTAGTGTTGAACACAGTCGCGAAGCATTAAGGCTATCAAGGTTTCGACCAGGGTATTTATTTTCTACTGCGGGTAAGATTTGAAGTTATATTTTGTTGATAGATAACCTCGGATTATGTAACAAAGTAAAAACCTTAGAAGCGTGTCCGGTTTCAAATACATTTCATGTTATGTATAGCATTACATGTAGGAATAATAAGAGAGGTCCTAGGTTGTGAAACTGACGAACTCCTGCGAATTGCGTAACTCAAAGTTGGCGCTGAAGTTGGACGAGTTTATTGAAAAAGTGTACTAAATTTCGAATCTTATCATTTGAAGAATACGGACATGTGTTAAAAACTGAAAGTTTAAGGTGTCCATCCGCACGATGCAAAAACATTCACCAACGACTCTATCAAGGAGCTTGAATCAATAGCTGCAGCATCAGAGTGTGTTGCAATCGGAGAATGTGGTCTTGATTTTAATCGAAATTTTTCGCCTCAAAATGATCAGTTGCGAGCTTTTGAAGCTCAAGTAAGTGGTGTCTAAAACTCTACGTTGTCGAAACTGAAATTTTTTATATTTCTATGTTTGAATGGCAAATCAATAGAAAATTTTTTATTGAATGTGTTTCTTATCATGATTGGGCATTTAAGCTATTGAGATTAGGAGTCGGAAGTTGATTTTATGGCCTCAGTTCTTGCGTAGTAACGTTACTGCTTTGATTATTTATTCGAGGCTTGTGCAAAAAAAGAAATATTGATCTTTCTTCTGCTGTTTTGTAATTTCTGGATTTTTTATGATTGCATATCGGAAACAGCTATTTTTGGCTTTGAATTAGTGTGTTGATTCAAAATTTAGTTTTGTGGTCATATTCTGGTAGCACTTATCACCAATTGACTATAGGCCCTCTAAACTTCTGACATTTTTTGCGTGTGATTGGCCCCTCGTTTGATCTATTTCTGACGTTGGTAGTTGCTTCAGTCTGTTCGCTTGTTTGAAAACCTATTACTAGCTGGTGATTGGTGCTAAACACAGTTGAGAGTACGGGCTCTTGTTATCACCATCCGATTATGTTTGCGTACAATTTTAGGTTGCCTTAGCATGTCGCCTTCATAAGCCGTTATTTATTCACGAGCGTGACGCGAACACTGCAATGGTTGATATCTTATCTCGTTTTTCCGGTTCACTGCCTCCAACTGTGATACACTGTTTTACGGGTACAATTGAAGAAGCAACAAAATATCTCAATATGGGCCTCTATATTGGATTAACGGGTATGTCTGTAGCATTTTACTTGTGTTGTTTCTTGCGGCAATTATGTAGAACTAATCAACGTAAACAATGGAAACGAACTGGAATAATTTTTGCCGACATCGATTTCTATACATCATGCTTAAAGAACCATTAACGTACTGCATTGCATGATAATAACCGCCATAGCTTTAACCCCAACAATAATAAACGGTCACAATTTATTGAGAATGGTCGATTTCAATTATTTTTAAGCACAAGAAGCTCCATAGTTTCATGATCAAACGCTGTATCATTAGAAAGTGGGCTGCTATTGTTTTTGATAATGTAGTAACTGCGTGCGAAATTTATGAAATTCAAATTTTTAGGCTTTCTCTGGAAAGATAAATCGGAAAACGGCGTCCAGGCTGCGTTACGCGGCCGTCAGCTTCCACTAGAACGGCTAATGCTTGAAACTGACGCACCGTTTATGTATCCAAATATCAAAGCGAAAAAGTTGCCCAAAGACATTGTCGATTGTGTTACAGAGCATTCTCGCACACTCCTGTCACGTTATTGCACGTTTCAGCGAAATGAACCGTGTTCGCTACCGGTTATTGCTGAGCTTATTGGGGCATTTATGAACGAACCACCGGAAAGTGTTGCGTTTAATACGACTGTTAACGCGATGAAAGTATTTGGGCTCGGATCGGATTCAGAAGGAATTTTAGGTATCGGTGCAGAGAAGCAGTAGGGTTGTTTATGGGGTGTAACTATTATGTTGCAAAGGAGTGTGGGGTTACGTTCTATAAAAATTACGGCCAATATTACTTTAAGGGGCGTAACAGTAGATTAAGCGTATTCCTAATCCCAAGCCTAAGCGTTGCAAAAATGAGTTCCTAAGCTTAAGCCTAAGCAAAAATGTAATCTTGAATCTAAACCTACTCTTTTATAGACCCACCAAAAACCTGGACGCAGCTTAAAGTGACGTGGGGCAAAATTTCGAAGAAAAAGATAAATACCTTGCATAAAATTTTCCCAGGAAAGTTTGACACTTCAACCCTCCTAGCTACGTTCGTGAGACTGTTTTGCTGCATGGGAGCCAGAGAGCAAACGGATATCTGGTTCCTGGTTCGGTTAACATTCGTTTCCGGTAAGAAATTCAGTATGGTAAAATAATATACAATTATACCTTGGAACGAACGATTTTTGTTTTGGTTTGTGGAGTATCGGGTTGTTGGTAGATTTAAAATTTGTGATCGAACGTTAAGTATTGTCACAGGGAACATTTAATGCGTATTAATGAGTCGCATTAATCTTGCGCTGTTGAAAAGACCTTGAGTCTTGTTTTGTTACAAATTGTACGCCGCGTTTATATTGGCATAATATTTATTGAGTAAATTTTATTGTTTATTGTTGTTTATATTAGGAGTCGCAATTGCGCTTTAAATCAATGGGCAACTGTCTTAGTCAGGATTTTATATCACTTCGCTGGTGAAAGGACTTATGGCAATCACATGTTACGACGCATGCAATTTCACATTAGAAACGCCCTTTTCTATATATCACGGTTTACCCAAATCTTCTGATTGTGTTATTTTGCGGTTTCTCATTGTAAAAGTCGTAGAATGTCAGATTTTATCTGGATTCGAACTCCGCCAAAAGTCATCACTGGCAATATCACTCACTATACTACTGGAATTCGTATTTTAACAAATTCATATGCTGATAGAAATCGTGTTACTATATTGACCGATTTTTCGCGGGACTACACTATAAACCAAGCGTAATGTAAATTTTGCAATTATGGTTTTATGCATTTAGTACGCTCCGTTCCCAAAGCTGTATAAGAATACAGGCCCGTGTTACTTTAAGGGGCATCCGGGTTTCTGGCGGGTGTATAAAGGGTAGGTTTGGATTCTAGATTACATTTTTTTTGCTTAGGCTTAGGAACTCATTTCTGCAACGCATAGGCTTAGGAATACGCTTAATCTGCTCTTACGCCCCTTAAAGTAACATTGGCCAGAATACTTATGAAATGTAAAATGTTTTTAAAAATTAATACTCGCAACTTTAATTCTCTATGATATACATATCTCATTTGCATCTCTAAAACTAAGTTGGAACGATGCCCATAGTACGTATGTATGTGAAGTATTCCAACGTTAATTACATAGGCCCATGTTACTTTAAGGGCCGTCCAGGTTTGTGGTGGGTCCATAAAAGTGTAGGTTTAGATTCTAGATATTTTTTGCTTAGGCTTAGGAACACATTTTTACAACGCTTAGGCTCAGGCTTAATCTAGTGTTACGCCCCTGAAGTAATATTGGCCATTACATAGATAGATGTCTCTTTCGCAATATAAAAACTTTAGTGTAGGCATGAAAAATATTTATAAGGTCAGGGTTAAAACTTGCGAAATTGTATCATTTGCAAAGTTTGTCCGCATATTTCGAATAAGTAACCATTTTTCAATACATTTTATGATCTTTATGAGTCAAATTTAAATTAATTTTATTTCCTGCATAGTCACCAAGTTGTTATTATTCTTAACTTCTCATGGTCTGTGCTCTGTAAATTGTGAGTGCAAAAACGTTTCACTTTACTGTTTTCAATTTAAATTTGGCGTAAACTCAAGGTAGTGGCGGATTTTAATATGAATTAATATTTTTCAATTTTTCCGATAGTGGTGCTTACAGCGTACAAAGTGGAACTGGATTATAGTACAATCGGAACAGCAAATATATACCGGAATCGGAACTACAAATTTGGTGACTATGCGGATTAGTTGTGTTAACAAATGTAATATTGATTTAGAGGGAGTCTGTTGGCTGGCAGCAATTCTCAAAAATGTCACATGAAAACAAATTAGCGACCATTTTTTGGTTTTGTAAAGCTAAACTGCAATCAATTATTGGTAGAGTTAACTCATCGAAAACAATTTAATCGATAAATGATACAGAATTTTAATGCAACATATTCTAACAAGTAGGCCTCAAAGTAAAGTGTCAAAATTCCAGATTTCGATTGATTATGCAATCGGAAGTCGTTTTCAATCGGAATTCTAATCGGAATCGAAATTTCGGTTGCATCCTGGGTGTTTGTGTTGTTTTGAATATTGTTGTCGATTTATTAATGTTATGCCGGAAGCTTGTTTTTTGGAATCTGCTCCCACCAATCCTAAGTTCTCGGGTACACCGCTGATAAGTGTAATTTTTGTGTTCCTGTGGTGTTAACCGGATTGAATTCGATTGTTATCTTGTACTTTAAGTTTTGTTATCAGTCACTGTATGAAAAACGATATAACGTCTTATTTGAAGTATTCAAATATTAAATTTCAAATTTAAATATATATATTTAAATAAATAACTATATATATGTATATATATGTATATATGTATATATAATATGTATACGTATATTATATTATATGTAACATATATGTATATATTTAGTTATATGTATCCATGTTATATTGTGTCAATTGTATCTATGTTTCAATTTTCTGTCTGAACAGATGAAACGTATTGTAAAATGGTGATAAGCAAAGCAGGGTAGGGTGGAACAATCGTAATTTTATTGCGAAAACGAATAACCATCATGTGTGAAAGGTTTTCGCGAGGAAGCGTAGAGAGCGAAAGTTTTGACCTCGGCAACAGTTTCTATAACCGGTAAAGGTACTTTTTTCGTGTCCTTCGTGAAATTTCAGGTGGGGGGTTATATGTCTCGCGTAACCTTCTTCGTATATGCCCCTCGTTGATCAGCGGCGTAAAGTGTTCAACTGTTTGGTTTTGAAGTTTGACGTATTTGCTGATTTTGACACGAGTGAGTTTCAAGTGTTTGGTGCAAGTGAGAGGTGATGAGTAGCATAATCGGTTTTATTGGAGTTGTTTGTTGAAATTGGTATCGCGGAAGTCGTAGGTTTTGTTTTGATTGTGCCGTATTATGTGTTGTTTATCAGTAATGTTAAATTGTTTACTTTTAGTAGTTTGAAGGCTCTACGTACGTAGTGTGAATTGATGTGCTAAGTAGCAGGACGAATGTAAGAGAGGTACATACCTCCTTTCATCTAAATAAATGGTTTATTAGCACCTTTCAGACAATTGTGCTATTGATTTTGTATTTTCGTTTTTTTCTGCCATGGTCTTTATTATGATTTTGCTAATCCTATATTTGAATATCGTTTCGTATGCGTATAACTGGCAATCGGATCTCAGTAAGCTTTGTCTTCATCAGCAGGAACCGAATGATGGCATACCAAGCCTGATCCGACCTGTTGAGCTGTCTGACGATGCCAGTAATAAACACTTACTTACTTACTTACTTACTTACTTACTTACCAACTAATGATTTCACCGTTGTTTTGAATTCGAATTCAATGCGAGTTTGCCGAATCGGAACGTTGACATCGAAAAACGTGTTCAGTCTATATTTGGTATACGGAGTTGTCAAGCCGAATGTTATGCCGACAGTAGACATGTGTGAGTTTTAAACTGTCGATCCTTGAAGTCATTGAAATATGGATTGACGATTAATTGCCAAAAGGTTTCCACAATTTCGCTCAGAGTTCAACTTTAATTTGAACGCAAGTAAGTCAGTGTTTATTTTAGTTTGTAAGTAAATCAGTAAGTAAGTAAGTGTTTATTGCTGGCATCGTCAGAAGCTCAACAGGGTCGGATCAGGCTTGGTCTGCCATCAGTCGGCTCCTGCTGATGAAGACAAAACTTACTGAAATCCGATTGCCAGTTACTCGTCGAAACTTGTTGTATTAAAGCTGTTTCAAACCCCAAACTGATTTTGAATGAAACTTTAATGTTTGCCGAACGTGAGTCTGAATTTGAATTTGTGTTGCTGGTTTGCTCTAAACAGCCAATTGTGTCAAAATTCATGTGCTGTTACATGGTTTTGTGTTTCAAATTATTGAAATCGAATAGTCTGGTTAAAACGCTATTCACACGTGCAAGCTTTTGGCTGCGAGAACTTGCAGCTGCAATTTGCACTTGTGCAAGTTATGTGTACAATTTGCAGCTGTAAGTTTACGCGGCAAAAACTCGCACGTGTGTGAACAGGGCTGAACAAGAATTTGTATTGTTCGATCACGGCTTGTTCGATATCAAATTGTATTGGATACGTGAAGGTTTGGAGCTACGATTTGATTTGGCAGGAGCCACCGTCGCGGTTTAGGATTGGTTGATTTTGGTTTACGTTTCGGAAAACGATGACAAAAATGGGAATTATTGTATGGTTAGTAACTTTTGTACAATTTTCATTGGTTAATTTTGATTTTAAATTTAAATTTGTTTTCGCAGCCGTTGGTCTGGCAGTAAAAATGTTTGCTGTTATTTTTATATTAACTGGTTCATCAGTGATCATATTTTAAAAATAGCCAAATTCAAATTTACTTGCGCTTAAAATAGCGGTGGACCTTTGATCAATGAAAGAATGTTCGCAAATGAAGCTAACAACAAACCAAACTCATTAATATTAATTAATTTTTGTTCATTTGGTTGAGTGCCTGAGAAATTGTACCGGTCCATCAGGGCATGTGAAAAGTACCTAGGTCATATTGCAAGTCCGCCTGTGGTGGATTGATGTCATTTTTGAACCGGAATTTTATGGATCGGATTCAGAACAGGAATGGTTAATAGAAGCTGGAGATGAGTGGATTGCGTTAGGACAGTGTAGTAAAAATTTTATAATTTGAGATGAAAGTTTTAATTTTCTAAATCAAATTCAACTATTAGGTTGAATGGTTTTTGCGTCTGGAGTTTAGGGTTGCGCTGCCATCGGCCAAGCCCTTTTTGGCAATGGCAATGTTTTCCGCCTGCTCCATTCGCAAGTAAGCGGCGAGCGGCGGTTTGTATAGTTTACCAGCAATTGTACGCCGAGTTGAACCGGTTTTGGTCTGATCCTCAGTGTTTCTGGGCGAGCGGTGATGGGTTGAGTTTCAGTACCTAACCGTGAAGTTTCCGTGCCCAACCGTGACGTTTCAGTGCCCAACCGTGACGTTTCAGTGCCCAACAGTGACGTTTCAGTGCCCAACCGTGAGGTTTCAGTGCCCAACAGTGACGTTTCAGTGCCCAACCGTGACGTTTCAGTGCCCAACCGTGACGTTTCAGTGCCCAACAGTGACGTTTCAGTGCCCAACAGTGACGTTTCAGTGCCCAACCGTGTCGTTTCAGTGCCCAACCGTGACGTTTCAGTGCCCAACCGTGACGTTCCAATCCAATATATGTTAATATATGTTTTATGGGTTTGGTTGATTTTTTTGTTTTAGCGTAATTATATTATATGTTGCAAATTATATATACACAGCTTACACTATACATAGCTTAAACGCTACTTTCATACTTGTCGGCGTTGAGGTTAATTAGATAACGTACTATACGTAATATCTTGCATTAAGTAGTCGAGTTTCGGACTGGTTGATGATATAAATGTTTGCTCAAGAATTATGGCCGTTGTGTAATCGTTGTTTACGTTTGGGATGAATGGAACAGTTTTTGGTGGCGACAAAGAAGATTTCAATTGGAGCGACTTGTAGGCGTTGAAAACGTTGAAGCGTTCGTTATGTCTGGTAAGAAAAATCGAATGGGTAAGGTCATCGCTGTACACAAGCATGCGTAAGTGCGCAAGGACGCGTAACCAGAAGGGGCCAGTGGGTGGGCCCACCGAGAAAATTTGCAGCCGTGCTTGCAAGTCATCGAAAACCTTTGTATGTCCCTCCTGAAAATTTATCCTACCCCCTAGGCTCTAGGCTCCTTGCAAGGTGAACTGTTTACGGCCCTGAGTGTGTAAACTAAATTTCAGTAGCAATGTATTCAGCGATCGGCAATTTTATTATGATGTGTTTCGGTTGTGCGGTTTATGGATGCACAGATTATACATCGTCGTCCTATTGCATTGACTTTTGCGGATGTTTGGCGGACGTTTTCGCTATATTTGGCATCGAAACTAGGGGATGTATGCCTAATATGGGTAGTAGCCTAGTATGAGTAACCCACTCAGTCCTACGTAACACTGCAGAATGATGGTTTTGCATATTAAACTCACACTGTGTTAATATTGGAACCGCTATTAGCTGCTGAATAAACAGTTAAATAGCTGTTTCAGTAAATGAACGAGAACGTAAAAAATATGTAATGTTTTGTTGTATTCGCAAGTGAATCTGAACCTAAAATAACCAGTCGTATTATTGTTATGTTTTATATATATTATATAATTTTTAGGTACCGACAAATTTCTAATCCGAGTTGATCCCGAAGGCGGTTCGTGGGTGCCGGCAAATGACGAATCGCATGATGAGTTTAAAGACAAATTGCGCGTAAGTCCAGAGTCAAGCCTAAACGTAATAATAATGTGCTGTTTGTATTAAAATTTGTTCGCCAATTGTTTTGGTGTTTGACGCATTGGTCAACTGCTCCGTCAGTTGGCAGTGTGATTCTGAGATTTTATGAGTTAATGATATTTTTTGTATTTACGCAACTACGCTATATTATATGTGGTTTTAACGGAAAATCGATTGATTTTTAGTTTGGTTTTATGTTAATCTTAGTGCTGATTTATTATTTGAGTTGTCATATTTTTCCGGGGCCTGTACCAACCGTCCCAAGTTGAAACACGTAAAAATAATCAACATGAGCTACGATATACGTAATACGTACGTATGTATTGTGGTTGTTAACATTGGGAAAATAAACAATCTATACCTATATATTGTGTAGTGTGTACAGCAAAGCGTGGGAAAATAAATTATTGCGTGTACAGTAAAATATCATTTCTGGGGATATTCATATTTTTCAAAAGAGAACCATACGATGACCGCTTTTTGCTGGATATTAAGGGATGTTCGGTCCATCCGTGGTACTTATGTAGTATCCTCGTTGACTGGGGTTGCAGATGTGTTCTACACTTTGGTGCAATAACTTAAGAATCATAACTCGACTATCGAATGTTTGTGGCTTTTTGTTTATTATGTTTTAGCTCCAGTTACTTAATGTTTTCGAAAACTGTGGTTCGTTTCGTGTTGGCGGACGAGCCGAAGTGACCAAAGTTAACGTTGATGACGCTAATCGATTTGCTGCAATAGTTGGTTTATTATGTTTAATATACGGCTTCTTATTTAAATTCTAGTTGTATAACTTGAACTGTTCATTGTGCAGATTTGGTAATAGTTCGTTCCACCCTAATTCTTGTAATCTCGTATATTTTTTGATTAGGTTTCGCCTGCAGATTTATCATGGACGGTACCAGAAAAACAATGTCCCGTGGCACAATTTAGCCAGGATTCAGAACGCAGCACAGTAATTTTATTACATTATCATTGGCAAAATGTCGCGTAACGCGATGTGGCAAATAACAAATGCATTAACACTAACTTCATGACACAAATGTGTTAGCAAAATTTCGCGTAACGCGGTATGCTAAAAACAGTATCGTACTTTCAGGTACATGCTTACGCAAAAGGTACAGAAAGTTTGAAGTTAACTGTGTTCTGCTGGCCCCGGGACACCACCTTTGACAATAGGATGGGTATAAGCCATACTTGATAATAATCTTTTACAATAGTGTGCAACTGCCTGGGTTGTTGCATGGTACAAAATGTACCAGCACGCGTTGCGTCTCGCTGTGCCCCACCCCTAATTTTTTTGCGGGGGGGGGGTCAAAATTATCGAAAGCATGCATTATAGACAGCGTTGAAAAGTATAATCGGGGCAACTATTCTCGGGTACGGTTATTTATTTTCAATTGATTCCACTGTAAGTACGTACTGTTTTCAGCATATGAAACGTCGTGAGGAAGCATGTCGCGCTGTGCATAAAGTCCAAGTCGAACGACCAGTGATTGTCGGCAAAAAGTTGGTCAAATGCTTTCTGATAGATAACAATAAATCTGCCACCAAAGGTATGCCTGTCAAGATTTCAAAAAAGAAAAAGAAACTAAGCGCAATTGATACTTCTCAGTTCCGACCACCGCCCAAAGTTGAAAATCCGCCGGTATTTCCTGGCTGGGACGAGCATGCTAGCGACGACCGTAGCCATGTGGTAAGAGCGTCCGACAGTAGCAGTTATCAGGATCGTAGAATTCAGCGTGAAACTTCTTTGGATGGGACAAGTCATTCAAAACCCGCAAGCGGAAGTACAATGAGGTACAGTGAAACCAGATCTCGTCATGAAACTTCAAACTTGTATGTAAAACAACAAAATGTGCAAAATTTAAAATTGTTGAAACAGTTGCGGGTAACTTCCGGCAATGAAACCTCAATTTCAAATGGTGAAAATCGCACTTTAAGCAGTGTGACTGCCAGCGCAGCGAGCCGCGTTGTTAATGATTGTTGCTCAGTTATATCGATGCCTTCTAGTACTTGTAGTACGCAACATTCCAGGTTAAGTGATAATAATGCGGTGGTAGGTTGTGATAAAAGTCAGTCCGCTCAAAACATATCTATTGAATGCAGTCAAGCTGATTCGGGAATTTCTGATGGGCGTTGTGGACAAGTAATGGACACGCTTGATTCACTTACCAACGGGGTGGGATCTACTGAGGTGCAAATTGAAGGGTCAGACTGGGAGTTAAGGTCGGCAAAAGGTGAAAGGCAAAAAATAGTGACGTCGATTAATAGAAAAGAGCCAATGTATTGCAATACAGGGAGACAATGTTCCGGATCTAATGGAGACAACCTTACGAAGGGTGTCTTATTTTTAAACGGGGTTTGTTCTATGGAATTGGACGATCATAGAGCTGAAAGTGGTGAGGGTGTACCTGGTTGCAGTAGTGTTGTGGGTAGCAAGTGTGCAGAAACCATGAAAGACCGCAATAAACCGGGATCAAGTGGGCTTATATCGAGTGGATATGGGAAGCTTCGAAGGTTAGATGTTAACCAATCAATTTCTCAAGAATTGGCTACTTTTTGCGTAGATGCTGATTCGAACGGCGGCAGGCAAACTGTGGAAAATAGTCCTGTTGAAAGGACATTTCTCAAGTGAGTTGAATATTGGTAGGTTACGTTGTAGGCATTTTTGTTTGAAGTGTATTAGCAGAAATTGGCTGGTTCGGTTTAAAATCGTACACAGTGGGAATGACCAAAAGTTTGGCATTACGCAGTGGCATGACAGCGTATAACATTATAATTCGAAATGAACGTAGTTACAGCTGAGTCTATTAATTTTCTTTGGATACTGGAACACTGAGAGGCTCATAATAGTTGCGCTTAGATTTAGGCTTACGTTTAAGTTTTGATTTAGGGTTAAGATTTGGTTTATGTTGATTGGGCTGTAGTCTTATAGCAGGTAATCTCAACTCCGGCTAAGGTCTTTACTGTGTCGAGTACGTATTGCACCAGTTGGTGGGATGCCATGGCCCTAAAACTTTGAGTTTACAGTCTGCGCAATTTTTCATACAGTACGTATGTACATAATTGCAACTTGTCCGCTGCTTTGAGAATTTTATGTGAGGTACTTGATTAAAATGCAATCGGTAGCTTAGTGGTAGATGCGGTAACTGTAGATCCTAGACCTAGAACTCGTACATAAAATCGAGGTTCTAATGTGCTGAATTTCGAACCTCGCCATTCATTGGTTTGAAAATTACAAGACCTATCACCAAATAGTAGTAGGTGCTGCATACATTGTGACGGACGGCACCGCACGACAAGTATAGTGCCACCCATACTGTTTATTGAGTCATGTATATGCGTCATATCCGGCTCTGGTATCTAGCTCTAGTTTTTTGGTTTATGATTGCACTGCTGTTTACAAAATGACCTATTTTAATTCTTTTTTATTTAATTTTTTTCAGTTGGCTTGAAGCGAAATTGAAGAAACACGGTCGTTTACGTGTAGTCACTGAGTTGGAATCGCATTTTGCTCGTGCAATCGCAGGCCCGTTGGGCGCGGATCCGAACTTCATTAATAGATTAACACCGTTTCGACTTGTGTTAAAGTTGGCGCCGTCAAAATTTCGTCTTGTGAATAATTATGTCTTTTTAGAAAATTGGGTACGTTAGCTTCTTGAGTTGTTCAACAAATAATTTTCTGAGGCTGCTGTTGTGGCTGTAGTGAAATTTTTGAATTGTGTGTGGCGATTTTAGCCGGGTTATTGTGTTTCGCGTGTTCCTCGGTTTTGTATCAATAGGGAGTATCTGGATTTAATTGCAATTTAAGGGACATCCTATGATGCTACTTAGTGCGTTTGCGTTGTAATAGCATTTTAGAATTTAAGTTCGTTTACGGCACAGTAACAACTGTTAGCTAAGTGTTTTGTAAGGTTTGTGCTAAGTGGCACTTTGTAAGGATCGGTGTAACGGAATCGACAAATTATTTTGGACTGCTAAACGCAAGTTATTTTGAAATATTCACAAATATTATAATATTGATAATTTAACATTATTGTAACTTTTGCCTTCAGCCCGGGCATGAATTGTATTTGGACTTGATGGAAGCTGAAGAGCTGATACTTTATGACTGGGAACCATTTCATCCGTCGTCAATCGAAGAAGCTTATCATTTAGTGCAGTGCGTTTTAAAATTATTTCGAAATTGTAGAATGTTTTGCTGAATATAATAAAATTTAGTTTTATAAATAATTGTGTCTTTAAGTACGTACGTAGTACTTCTACTTAATATTAATATAGTCGAGTTTAGGCAAAATATAGGATACGTCTGTTGCAAAAATTTGGCAGCGAAATATTGATAGCGAAACTTATGAGACTGTGGTTTAAAGGGCTTTTAAATAAGTTTTTCGTTAAAACACGTCTTTGCTAAGGTGTAGCACTGTTTAGCACCGTAGGCCAGGTACTTGTTCTGGATACTAAGGATGGCGATTTTTTTAATATGGAAAATAACCACAGTATAAAAACGATTTGTGGTTATTTAAAATGTTTCATATTGCGATAGTGTCCACGATTGCATAACGCACTATGTTAAATGTCTCACCGTTTTTGTGATTTTTGTCTGCAATGTTTTCGAAAACTTTTTCAGTTGTAACAAAAGAAACACCGGCTGTGAAATTTCTATAGCGTGATTCGTGCGAAAATGCTGGTTACGTTTCTTGACCGTTGAATGGTTGTTTTGTGTGAAATGTTCACATTTTAGATTATTTTTTTAATTTTTCTTATTTACTCGTTTAGATATATGCGCCATATGTTGCTTGAGTTTGGGCCAACACATGTTAAACATAATCGTATCGAAGGTTTGCTCAGTATGATACCGGAAACATTGGCAAATGCAATACGTCAATATGGAGACGTAGCGGATGCTTTGATGTCACGCAAACATCTCAATGATTTCATGGTCGACGCCGACCGATGTATCTACGTAATGCCTGAGGTAATGCATTTGCTACACTGATTTGCATATATCATGTCACAGTTTTCACACGCCTGTTCGTTTATGACCGGTAGGAAGAAATTTGCTAAGCAGTGCGCGACGGGTCTTCGGTACGAGTAGTGAACATTGGTTTGCCAGTGGTCTGTTTTTGATAGATAAAAACCGGCTATTTCCAAATGGTGGAACGGCGTAAAAGTGGTCTTGCAATAATTTGTAACACAGTTATAGGGATTTATTCTGATGGCAATGGGTTGTTGGGTGAAATTGAAATACGCTGGACAAACTATGGAAACCATTTTATAGGATGAATTTTAAATGAAAGTAATATTGTTTGAAAGTAACATTACAAGGTGCGCCCCATATTATATTAAGTGTCGGGTATAATATATGTTTTGTGTTTTTAGCACGAGCATTTGTTAAACGCTGAAGATCAACAAATATATCGCGAAGCAGTAATGCGCGTCAAACAACAGGTATATATGCATTCGTCTGCGACGGAGTTGTCTGGCGAGACGACACTTGAAACTTTGGCGCCGCACACAGGATTGGATTCGGCACGACAGGATACAACTACGGCTCTTGATGATAGCGACCCTGGTAAGTTCTTTCTAGGTATTTATACTATCCGGTAGATATATGTTTTGGGGCAGAGTGGTTCAGTGCCAGAAAAACGCAGATACTTAAACGCTTATCTTGGTTTTAACTTCTATTGTGGGAACAGGCCGGAGATTGACCAACCCCCTTGAGGCTTGAATCCGTCGGTGTTTGGATTTGGTTCCGCTTTACGAAATACCATGATATGTAACTAACTCGGGTTGTAGAAATAAGTTTGTACTTATATATTTTAGAACCGTTACGTGTGTCAGATGTACTACGGACGTCTTCAATTGCTAGTCGGTTGAGAAATGATCAAAACAATAATTCTAGTTGTAATACAACAAACCCCATTGGATCTGGGCCTCAGCAATGCCAAAGTGGACGATCTCTACAGCAACAGGTAGGACAGGATTCCAACGAACGAAGAAGACCACCCATAAATTCAACAGCACAGGTAATCTGTAGCACTGCTGGTACCATAGCTTGTCAGTCTCAAGCTTTTTCTACATCCAGTAGTTACTCTTCTCAGGCTCAAACTTTGCCAACGGTAGCTTCATCACACTCCGGTTGTAGACCACCACCCCCAAGATTAGTGAGGCCATGGTCAAATAATCGTTCTGGTCAAAGCTCAGATGTTTTTAACAGACGTACGCCAGGCGGGGTTTGGACAGCAGCGAACGGATTTGCGTCGTCCAGTAATTTACATCTAGTTCCCGGTAGACAGATTGTGCCAGGAAATGAGTTGTACTCTGCTAGGGCAAAGCATATGAATGAACGGCAATCCCTTACAGCAGTTACTGGCGTGGTAGTCAGGCCAGAGAATAGGGTAGCTGTGGGTGGCCAGCATGGTGTAGGAACGGGTAGGAATCGCAATTTACGAAGGGGACAGATGGGTAAGCAACAAGCTGGTCAAAATCAGGGTAGACATGTAGCTGTTCAAAATCCACATAGGCATGAATTTGCTCGAAATCAGAGACAACTCGTAGCAAGGGCGGAGACTTTAATATGTACGCCTGGGCCGTTGTCTGCCAGATATACGACATTCTCTTCTGCTGCTAATAATTCTAATGTTTCCACTGGAGGTGTAGAGCAAGAACTCTTAGTTACTGAACGGGAAATTCGAACCCAAACCGGTGAAAATGTGGAGGATATAAATCATGGACCTAATGGGCGACGAACGAGAATTAATGACAACGGTGACAGTACCGATGGTCAAAATCGAGAGTCGGCCATTAATGGAGATCAATTGCAGCAACAGCAGCTAAGCGACGGCCCTGGACCGCGGCCTGAATTGACAGGACCGAGACTGGCAAAAGGGCCGCCGAAGGCGGAGGATTTCAGCCAAGAAGACCGCAACAATGATGATGTGAAAGAAAACCCGCGTGAATGTAAAATTTGTATGGATAGCGAAATTAACGCTTGCATCATTAAATGTGGTCACACGTTTTGTTACAAGTGCGCAATTGCGTTGACAAAAAACCCGAAGGTTAAAGATCGTATTTGTGCGGTTTGTCGGAATCCAATTGAGGACGTACAGCGGTTGTTTATGTAGAGTTGAACCGAATATTCTCGATGAGAACTTGATGGGTGCAAATAGGACGTAAATTTGGTGAAAAGGATAAGTATGGACATGGAATCTTTGCAGGAATTTTGCCGTATTTTGGGAGAATGATGTTTCAGGAAACACTGGAAGTTGGTGGAGGTGAGAAAAGACAGCAGGAACGCTAATGTTTATGTAGCAGTTTGTTGTTATAAGGAGATTTAAGACGTGAGTGAGCAGGGAGAAAACATGAAGTGAACTTTAAAAACAAGAATAAATTGAATTTTTGCAGGAATTCCGGCTGAATCCTACATACTGGTGCCAGAGAAACTCCTCTGGTTTTCGAACAATGCAAGCAAATATTTTAGGAAAGCTTGGAAGCGATGCAAACTGCGAGGTGGAACAAGAGATGCCGGTGTACGGGATTATCAGTAATCTGCGCTATCATGTTTTTTATTTATCTGCCTATCTCTGTCTAGCATCTCGAGGTATTAAAGGAGATGGAGAGGTGCTGGGGCAGCCTCTCAAGTCGTATCCCATTGTGGTTAATTAAAGACACGGCCAAACTGATCCATCATCAATACGGTTGGCCAATTCTTTGTGAAGCACTAATGCTTTTGTTGTTTCTTTGGAGAATTGGGGCTGTTTGGTTTGAAAATGTCATGGGATAGTGTGTAATCTCAGGCGGCAAAGACTCGTTTTATGGTACTGTTGTATTGCTGATTCGGTATGATTTTACAATTTGAGCGGCTGCGAATTGTATATTTTTTTCAATCGATATTGATTGCAAGAGTTTTGTTAATTGTTGAAATGTTATGAAATGTAACATTTTTGTTGGGCTTTGATCCGCATAATTATAGACAGATGAACAAAAGAAAAGGGAAATACACGAATATGTATCCAAAATAGAATCAAAGATATCCGTCAAAACACATCCAGACGTCTACGTACGTTCAGCTACAACTAAGGTATTAAAACGAAACCAAATTTCAGTAATTTTTTTGCCGCAGGTTCCGTCAATTTCGGTTGATCAACTAATTCTTTCAAACAGCGGTGGCATAGAATGGTCGAAGCTGGTGGAATTACTTGAACTTAACGTTTTAACTATGCTTCAGAGCTGTTTCCGACTACTGGTTTCTGGCAAAACAACTGGTGTGGACTCTACTGATTTTGGTCCGACGGTTCTGGTTTGTTTCGTTTGACACATAAATTAGTTATTGGAATATAACAAAAATAACGTCATTCAGTTCAGTGAACAGTTCGGATTGTAACGGTTCAAAAATAATGTGAAGTGAGCGTTGTAAATTTGTTTCCGGCCCGAAATCTTCATGGGGAAACTAAATAAAACACCTTGTTTATGCGTTCCAGTGGGAAAATGACTATCTAGTAACGTTTCCAGGGGGGGGGGCAGAATTCCTCGGTGGGGGAGATTTAAACTATTACACCGGTGTATTGTGTGCTATGTATTTGCTTTGTTCTGTTTAGTGTCCGACTAGTTTGTGGTCTGTTTAGCTTTGCCATATATATCTTCAAGTTTTTTGTTGTTGTTTTCGTGCATTGTTGGCGTTTGACATGACTTAAAACTATGCATATGTTTGTTTACGTGTTGTTTTAATTTGTTTTTGCTAAAATTTTTATATTAGGATGTTGAAATCGCAACTTGATTTCACTCAGAAGTAGCTTTACACTCTGACCAGGGTGGAGATGCCCCGGGGCCAGGATTTTACCCGAGGTCGGAGCCCGAGCCACGGTACTGGGGCCGGGGCCAGCAAAATACGCTAAACTTCAAATTTTATGTACCTTTTGCGTAAGCACATACCTCGGGAGTACGGCACCGTTTTCATCATATTGCGTCACGCGACATTTTGTTGATACTCCCATGTTGTAAAGTCAGTGTTAATCGTTTCTCATTTGCCATATGACGTCACGTGATATTTTGCCTGCGGTAATGTAGTAAACCTACTGTGTTGCGATCGGATTCTGGCTAATTTGTGCCACGGGACATTGTCTGGCACCGTATGGCCATTGTCGCGACACTGTCTGGCCCCGGCGCCGTGTTCCATGCCCGGCCCGGGACATCTCTAGACCAGGGAAATACCGGATATACGGTTCCGGTGCAATATCCTTCAAAAACCGATAACTATTCGGATCGGGTAAACGGCATAAACCTACCGGATATGGGATATTTACGGTTGTTGTTGTTGTTGTTACCATGAATACTTTGAAACTGCATTTCACAGGTGGACATTAGGTATGGACAGTCTCGGTCAAAAAGCGAGACTGAGACGTAGACTTTTGGTCTCGGCGTCGATCAATTTTTAACCGTCACCGAAAATAAAAAAAAATTTCTAACAAAAGTTTTCAATATTTCCATATGCTCAGAATTGCCGATTAATTCATACAATTAAACTAAAAAATTCGCCGCCAAACTATGTTTATTTTACTTTAGTTACCACTTAGGAATGGTTTCACAAACTCAACGATTGAAAATATTCACATAAATATCTCCAACTCCAATTGTAAGAGACGTTGCGCACATATGACCGTCAGTGCAAATATTAATGAAAACATTGCTTGGTGATCAAAGCTGCATAAAGCTCATTCATTTTGCTTGCGTTGTGCAATTTTATTCACTTATTTACTTCCACAGCCCGATACCTAAGTGGAAGCGTAAACTTAAACCTAAGCCATCCATGTTATAATGTAGTAAGATAATTACTGTGAGGGAACTTGAGACTTTATCAATAGAGTCATAGTGTTGAATGAAGTAAACAAGTATCCAATTGTAAGTGGCTCACGAATGTACATTTAGTCTAAAATACGTGCAAAACATTGCTGCGTCCTTTCATCAACCCAAATTAATTCAGCTAATAGCGATTGTTTATCGCTTTTTCACCTTTTTGGTTTCGATTTGCAAACCGCCGAGACTCAAGAAAAGCGAGACCGAGACCAGCCAATTCTTGAGACTTGTTGAGACCGAGACCGAGACCGCCCAACCCTGGAGGACATATTTATTATTTTGGCTGTGATTACCTTTCTGGGCAAGGAAAGCTGTTAAGTTTTTTTACTCACTGATACAAAATTTAAAATCCACACTCAAAATTAATTTTAATTCACAGTAAACGTATACTTTTGCACGACTCAATTACTTTCAACACTGCTCATGTTTGCATACTATATTCGGTTAATATCCGGTTCCGGTAAAAAATTCACTATCCATCCAGCTCTGGTATCCTGTAAATTATCATCCGGTCGCACCGTCAAATGTTATAATTTGCAACCGTGACTGTGAAATAACACGCGGGTATCTGAAACCCAACCTAAGTGCGACTTTATACTTAGTATGTGTGAAGCATTTACTTAGCTAATTGTTCGTTTCTAAAAGTGTACTTAAAGTTAAGTAATTACTTAAGTCACTGACCAAATTGATTGTTTTACACGCTGTCAGTTCCGCATACTAATATTGTTCAAATGGAAATTGTAGCCTCATTGTACTTTCTATATATAGCAAAACTATGGTTCCCTTCTTAAATTGGGCAACTTACTTTAACCAAGAGTGGATAATCGCTATTTAACAAGACTGTGCAACTGGGTACGTTCTGGGTAGTAAAGAATGTATCCGGCACGCGTTGCGTTTTTGCCCTGCCCCCCTTTATTTAGAAAGGGGTGAACAACCGGTGAGAACCATGGAACTTTATCTATGCGGCATCAAACGTGCTCCCGTTATAGTTTGATTTAGGGGTATTCATGTGATAGCGATCCGTCCTGTAAAAACAAGGGGAGTCGGCCAACACGCAACGCCCGGTGGTAGATTTTGTACCATGCGCAACACCAAGAGTCGATAATGAGTCTCGACAAAAGTGTGCAACTGAAGAATTGTTCTGTGGTACTAAATGTAGCACCGAGCGGTGCCTTTCTGGCCGACCTCTTTTATTCAGGCGCGGGGGGGGGGGGGTGTGGTTAACGCTGGAAGCTTAAGATACGCATGGGTTTTAAAAGTTTAAGGGGAGCAGCTTTACAATATTGGAAGAGTTCAACATCTGAAATCGAGAAAATTGTTCACCTGTACCCCCCTAAATAAGGGGAGAGATAGGCCAGTAGTTGCACATTCTTGTAAAAAAGTCAACGACTTTTGCTTGAACCACGAGTAGAAAGTGATCTCTTTTAACAAGAGTGTGCAACTGGGTACATTCTCTGTACTTCAGAATGTACCCTGTGCACGTTGCACTTCTAGCCTTGCCCCTTATTTTGTTGGGGAGAGTAAAATGCATGTGAATTCTACCATCCAAACATCAACTACCCCACTAAATAATGTGTGTGGGGGGTCGACTAAACACGCTACGCCCGGTGGTACATTTTGTACCACTCGATTTTTACAAAGGTGTACACTCTTGTAAGAGTGATCATCGACTCTTGCTTTAACCAGTTATGCAAATTAGCCTACAACTAGTAACTGGCATAGAAAACTAAAACATCAACGTGAGGTTAACACCACAGGATAATAAGCTTTCAAACAGGGAAGTTTACCAATAGCAGTTCAACGCAGCGTTTGGCGACATTGTCGTCGGACGGGCATCCACGTTTCGACCCCCGAGCACAAATCATAAATCGCTTCGCAAGACTGAGCTTCGCTCGAAGGATCGCTTCGATCAAAAATGTATTCATTGTTCAATGATTGTTGACTTCCTGGTTTTAAGGTAATATTACATACAACTATACAATGCTGATTATATACCATATAATACATGACCTGATTGCGCACAATCTGGTTTAAGCCGGATACCGGTTCAACGTAGTATACATCAGTACACGCCCGTAGCCAGCTCACCTTGCTAGACGGGGCTAAAAATTTTCATTCATAAAACGTATGTAATACTTAATATTAGGGATGTGCCGATTAATCGGCATCGGCATCGGTAATAGTCGGCAGTTATCGTGAGTATTGGCATCGGAATCGGCACTGCAGAAAAAATGCAGATTCTTTGCTGATACTTTTTGCACATAACAGTCAGTTTGAATGATATCAGTTTGATTTCTGAGCACATATCAGTGTGCCCGGTCAGGAAAACTGATATTTGTCTTGCGTTTGTGTTTGAAAAAATTAATTGAAATGAACCGATCGTTTAAAATTGTAATCGTTTATGATGGTTAGGGTTTAAGTCTTCATATAATGATGTAATATAGTACCCTATTTGTTTATTGAGCATGGTGCACTAAAGTTGGAATCGGCATCGTTTAAGCATCGCTAAAACTTTTGGTATCGGCACATCCCTACCTAATACTGAGCTAATTTAGTAACTACTTGCTATTATTTGTTTTGTGATTCCTACTGTTTTAGTATTAATTGTGTTTGCTGGTCACGTTTTATTCGCTGACCGTTCAAAGCTAAGCTTAAACATACATCTAAGCGATAGAATTAAACTTGAAGCAAGCTGTCTGTATTGCTGTCAGGTGAAAAAACAGTACACCTCTAAAAGTAACACGGGCCAAAATGACTATTATGTACTTCTACTATTGAATATAACAATAGGAATCGTGGTAAAACGATACGCTGATACCCATCTCTACCGGAATATATTTGAGGAAATTCCATGCCGGTATTCTCAAATGTATCGAGCATCTATCACTAGTTGGTGATAAGTCTTGTAACTTTCGGATCAGTGAATAATAAGCTACGAAACTAAAAACATACTTTTTGGCATTCGATTTGCTCTTTTTCGGTGCAAAATTTGAATATTATTCTCAGATTTAGGGATAAGGTTAGGTTTAGGAAAATAGGCCACAATTGTCTAAGGTCTTAACAATGCAATGTGGGGTAAAGCGTACGAGAGTCGTGAATGTTTCAGGTGGCTTTATGTTTTGTATTCGTTTTTGTGTTTATGAACGATATTTTGATATTTGTTTGGTTCTTGAACCAAAAACAAATGCCAACCATTTGGTATTTGTCGTGTGTTATGCTGCGAAATGGTGATGATCAGTTAAGTTTAAGGACTAAAACGCAGTCGTTGAAATGTTTTCATTGGACAATTGTTGTTTGGTTTAAAATTTTGATTTTACAAATTATTGGCTGGGTTCTGAAACTGTATTTAAGGACGGCTTAGTATTTAAGGTCGCCAAGCAATTTAAAGTTGAATTGTTTTGTCGTTTTTAAAAGCGTACTTCTTGTTATAACAATTGCTAACATTTGGTTATTTGTTTCGGCCTTGTAAAGATCAGGGGCGGAACGTTTTTCTGTGGGACTAGAAAAGAGTAAGCTTAAGCTTTAGACTATTTTTTGCTTGGCTTTGCAGTTTTTGTAAAAAGTCAACGTTTTATTTTTACTATTCGTTTGCTATACACACAAAATAAACTGTCTTAAAAAATCTTTAAGAAATGTATTACAATGTTAAGCTGAAGTTTAAAAAAGTCATTTTATGTTGAAATGGCATAAACGAATAGTATTTTTTATAATGAGCGAATCGATTCTCAGGACAATTAAGACAGTATTTGAGAAATTAAATTTAGCAAGGAACCGATTTTTAATAACAAAATTTTCCATAGTTCTACAAGTTGTATTTTTGGCATGTTTGCTTTTAACTTTTGGCACAACTTTCATGAGATTTTTTCGATTTTTCAAAAAGTAGCCTAAAACCGAAATTTTTGACTGCACTTTATGTAGATATTTGCCAAAGTTAGCAAATTAAACATTATCTTGCACTAAAACCTGATTTCACTTCACATCTGGCTCTGGCAAATTTTGTCGACCCCTAGCTCCGGTAGTTTTCTCATCCGGTTGAACTGCTTGTCAGCAATTGTAGATTTAAAGATACTTGTTCTGAAATACAAGACATTTTGTGTGTAATTATTACTATATGATTGAACGTTTCATCTCAAAAAACATTTTTTACTTGCGTTATATGTTAACACCAGTTCAGATTAAAGTTCTATCTAGCGTATTTTATAATTTAAACAATTATTTATTTGACGAGCGGTTTACGGCTGGGCATTGGTATATATATGCGGGTCAAGTGCTCCGGATCAGGATGTGACCGGATATTCATTTCCGGTACTAAGAAATCGGTATCTGTTATTCCGTTATTTTTATTTCAAATTGGTTATAAATCATGTATATATCGTAATATTTCATTTATAGATATATAGAGCGATAGGCAAATTCTTAAGCTCAGTAACTTGCTTATACTACTGTTACGGTCCTGGTCTATGCACTGGCAGGCTTTATTGTATTTCTACATTCTTTGTCGGTCTTTGTGTAAGTTCCAGAGATACATTTTGGCTCAGCAAAAACTGAAACTTGCGAAAATTTAAACAATTTGAAACTTTTATGCTTCAATACTGTTTCTGCTCGTTTGATCACAAGCTCTAGATTACACATGTTCCTAAGCCTAAGCGTAAAAATAGGTGTTATTTCAATTTCATATGAGATGTAATATCAAGGTGAGATTCGATTCCCACTCTTGCGAGTAGGTGGCGTTTACGATGACCACTGAACTATTAGAGCTTGACGCTGAAGCCCGAGGGCGCTCTCACGTTTTGTGGAGATTTTGCACTGCGCATATATGTTAGAATTGTTGGCCAATGCAAAGAACAGTGGCGGAACAGTATTATACGCATATTCCTAAGCATAAAAGCGTAGGAATGAGCATATTCCTAAGCCTATGCCTAAGCCAAGCAAAAGATTGATCTTTGCATAGGCCGAATTGTTAAACACTGCTCACAGTGTCTGTATTGCTCGTGCATTATTTGTATTTAGTTGCACATACTCGATGAGTAAAAGGGTTAATTTAGCATGTTCCTAAGCCTAACCTAAGCCTTGAAAAAAGTGCATACCTATGCCTAAGCCTAAGCAAAAAATGTAGTCTCAAATGACGTGTACTCTTACAGTCATACCAAAATAATAGGAGGGTCCTCATAGTAACATAGGCCTTGAATATTTTAGCAACTATTGAAACCAGTAATAATTAATATTAGAAATTGATTGTAGCAATGAGTCAAGCAGCATACGCTGCGCTGAAAAATGAGTTGGCGTCATTAAAAAGTCAAGAAGATGCAATGACACAAGTTTTGAATCGTTTGGGCAACGTTTTAAACAAACTGAAGGTAAAAGTTTTTTTGTGTTTTTTAATGGTCAACTGCGGTTGAATTTATGAGGATACGGAATTTTCGGCCAATGTTCCTTTTAGGGGCGTAACAGTAGTGTAAGAATATTGCTAAGGCTAAGCCTAAGCGCAATGATAAGCTTATAACTAAGCCTGAGTAACGATATTTGTCAACATTTGCTTGGACGTCTGTTTCATTTCGTTTACTGTGGGTGTTTTGAGCGTAGCTGAAATTGTTAAACGTATTCGTAAAACAACTACATTCCTAGAATCGTATGTATTTTGTGAACAGAGCGTCTTATATATTTGGTCCGATTTATAGATCATTGGCTTACCGCTTTTCCACGCGACTGCAATTGAATGAGATTAGGCTTTATACTGTTTTTGCTAAGGCTTAGGTGTAGTCTTATCTTTAGTCTTAGGCTTCGGCTTAGGAATATACTTTACTACTTTTAAGACCCCATTGTCTACGTTGGCATCTACCTGCAATCGAAAGCAGAATCAGAACGCAGTTTTGAATCAGAATTCTAAGCCAGAGTCGGACTTCTGTTTCCACCTTGCCTAATTTGGTCAAGAACACAATGAAAAACGTAGCCTAAAGTTAGTGACCCGCCAGTTGGTTTTTTCAGGTTGAAGAACTACAGTTAAAAGCCCAAATGCGAGATGAAAATGAAACTGGAGTTACGAACAGCAGCAGCAGTATGGCCGTCGCTTCCGTCTCTCAGAACAACTTTGCGTCTGCAAATGATCAGGTAAGTTTTTTAATGTTTTTAAAGTGTCTGGTGCTCTTCGTTATCGTAAGGTCGTGTATGCGATAGGTGCATAGATACATTTTTCTGCCTTATCTTTACATGTATCGCAGGTGTAAGTGTTTAAAACTAAAATAGAAAGATTAATGCAAAACTCAATTTAGTGCCAAAATGCATTTAGTAGTGCGCGAAATTTGTAATATTGCATAATTTTGTCTTGTGTCATCATCGACTCTTGGTTTCAATCTGAGTGCAATAGGAGGTCGTTAGGTTGTAGCCAGAGGTCGTCAAAATTTATTGAAACTGAAACCGGAGCTGGAGATAGCTGGAGATGAACCAAAATTAGGCTGCAAAAATCGTGGTGAACTTGCACATTTTAATAGATCTGTTGAATGTTGTCAAAAATTTATTTTAAATCATTTTATAAATTGAGGCATTTAGGAAACTTTCAAAATTACGTCAAAAGTTATATGCTAACCAAGTCATTGAAACGTCGTATAGCTTTTATTACTGTAAGAAAAACTTCAGTAGCGAAATTGCTGACACTTACGACAAGAAATTGTGCGAGAGTCGAACCGGAGGTTGATTTTTTTTGTCCGAGCCTGAGGTAGACCTCCGGATATACCCTGGCTTCAACTATTTATATTTTTCCGTTTTAGGCATTTCAATTGGTCAGCTTATCATGCAACATGGCTGCTACAGGATTGAATGCTGGTCATGGCGCCAGCTTGTCTTCGCAACAACAACAAGAAGAAGAAGAAGAACAACAACAACAACAACAACAAGAACATCAGCTGCACACAGATTCGAACACAGACTATGAGCCAAATATTTCGTTTTTAACTGCCAATACAACATCTGTTCTTGATAGGAAAGATTCCATTATAGAATCAGTTCTCACTGTTCAATCTGTTCCGGTGTCTGATACGAAAATAACCGGCGGTGATGAGAAGATATTTTCGCCTGCGTCGTATTTTGATTTGCAACCGGGGAACGTCGGGTTTGGTTGAGAGGTGCATGTAAGTATTGTCAGTTCGGGTATATTTTGTTTGTTTTTGATTTGTTTGCGTGTATAAATAGGATTCTGTTTCGTTGGTTGTTTTTGTTTTACTGTTTGTTTTTGGATTTCTTTGTCAGTTCGGTGATGTGGTTGGTTGGTTGGTGGGTCGTTCTGTTGTTTGTTTGTTTATTTGTTTATTTGTGAATCGGTGACGCTTGAATTATATATTTCAGTTGGCAGTAGATCAGTTTTGGCATATCGACAAGTTGTATATGCGGTTGTAAATGACGTTATTGGCTCGACAAGTTGCCTGGTTTTAAATGACGTTTTTGGCTCTACAAGTTGTCAGGGTTTAAATGACGTTATTGGCTCCGCAAGTTGTCTGGTTTTAAATGACGTTATTGGCTTGACAAGTTGTCTGGTTTTAAATGGCGTTATTGGCTCGACAAGTTGTCTGGTTTTAAATGACGTTATTGGCTCGACGAGTTGTCAGGGTTTAAATAACGTTATTGGCTCGACAAGTTATCTGGTTTTGAATGACGTTATTGGTCGACTTTGTTAATCATAGTTCGCTTTGTTTACTTGATAATGACAGCATAAATGTGTATTCAAGCAGTAAAAATGTTGTCGGAATGCACATTCTCAAAGTTTTGTGTCTGTTGAATTTGGTACAACGTTGTATTTATTATTGTTTGCTGCTTTTCATACTGCAATTTTTCAGTAAAATTATTGTTTATTATAGTCTGATGTATAGATATTTATTCCGACATGAGCAACTCGTGGAGATTTGTGTGTTTTCGATGCTTAATTCTGTTGAAATCGGCCAATGTTACTTTAAGGGGTGTAATAGTAGATTAAGCGTATTCCGAAGCCTAAGCAAAAAAATGTAATCTAGAATCTAAACCTAATCTTTTATAGACCCATCAGGTACCTGGACGCCCCCTTAAAGTGACGGGCCTTGAAATCGACAGCACCTTAGGGCGCATTCAAGAACTGTGTGGTTACATGCGGAAGTGTTAGAGTATAGTTTTACAATATTTATATCGTTCGAGGTGCGTTTTGCTGTTAGCTTTGGTACAATCTTGAGAGCGAGTTATCGGGATTTCTTAAACATAAACCAAATTTAGTACACTGCAAGAATCGTTCAAATTGACTCTTCGAAATCGGCTTTTTATGGATTACGCAAACAGTCAAATTAGACTCCGCCACAGCTAAACGTGCGACTAATAGTGAATCGAATTTGACTCTGGCGGAGTCGAATTTAACTCAGATTGCGTAGTTCCGTAAAGCCTAATTCGGAGATGGTCAATTTGACACCATTTTTCGCAGTGTACGAAGTGCCTATTTGTTGATCAATTCAGCACCAATATTCTTCACGTCCGATTGCAGCCTGATTTGTTCGTATTTTTGCACTATTGGAATGCAAAGATTTATACAAAAAAATTCCTTGCTTCGACAACAGTAATTAGGTTTTATGTTTTAGCACTTGCATCGATATTGCGCTTTTGATGTCTGATATTCAGGTTGGTGCTCATTTTCTAAAATTCCTGTACTAGGCTTACTTTCCAATTAATCTAATGCGCAACTTAGTTATTAGCTAACTATTCATTGATCAGTTCTGGAGGTTTATAAACAATTTGTTCAGATTTCTCGCACCCGAAAACACTTAACTACTGAATTTGATTGCTTGTGACCCTAATAGTCTGAAATATTTTAAGCTAATATGCAAATTAGCTAACAGATAACTATTTAATTATCAATTTTGGAGGTTTATAACCAATTTGTTCAGACATTGCTTGTAACCAAGGTGCAACCGGAACTTCTGTTCCGGTTCCGGCATTTTTTCACGTTCCGGTTCAGGAAATTTTTACCGGAATGAAAAATTCCTTCCTGAGATTCTTTTCGGACGGAAATCCGCCTTTCGACGCCCGACTATAAAACATAAAACGCTTCGCGAAACTCCGAGCTTCGTTTCGAGTTTTGCTTCGCTCAATTTATTATGGTTCTATATTGAATTGTTTAAAGGCATTGGTCGATGAACTTGAATCGTTTCGATTGTCGTACTTTTGCGAACATCCGGATGCGATGCCAAATCAACGCGATGGATTTTTGCAACAACGACTGGACGAAGCATTGGTGAAGCTGGATTCGTTAAGCGGTAAGTGCGGGGAATTGTTTTAATTGAGTTTACGCGAAATATCAGAACTGTTGGTTTTGTTTTGTGTTTTACAAAATGTGGCTATGTTTTTATATGTGAAATCAATGGAATTTTTTACAAGTACTGTTTCAAGCATACAAGTAAAATGGATTTGGTCCATGTGGATGCTACTGGAATGACCGGAGCGTTTGTGCTCCTATTGTCGTGTTAGCTCGCTTAGTCTTGGCCGTTGTGCTTTTGAGCTGAATGTATGTGATTGAAATGATTTTATGCTTTGTGGATTTTTATGCCTTGCCCTTTTGACTGTCCGCTGACTTTGAGGCTGACCTAATGTTCAAATGCGCTTTTTTAGATCAGCTTTCGAAAGCTGAATTTCTGTTGTATCAAGGACGCTTGCGAAATCAACTAATTAACTACGACAAAACATGCGAAGGTGTTTTGAGTAAAGGTTAGTCGTTACGGGTGATGCAAAATTAGAATTTGAGATAGTAGTTTGTGACCTTTAATAATTAAGATATGATGCGTCATTTGTTCAATAGCTTAATGAACTTTAATTCCATGTGTAGAATAAGGTCCCGTGCAAGCATCATTAAACCAGGTGGCGTTTTAGACTGACGCTCAATATCCAGTACCACCCCACCCCAGAAACATTTTGTAGGAATCAATATTTAAAACTGAAACCAGTGAGAAAACGGCGTTTGCTGTGGTGGCTGCTGATGTATATAGTAGTGGGTAATTGTTGTTCACAGCTGTCAAATTGAAGCCTGACATGGTTGAATGTTGGAACGAATTAGGCGAATGTATATGGAAACGCGGCGACGTTGATGGAGCGAAAATTTGTTTTCAAACCGCGTTGGAAAAGGTTCATTCGTATTTTGGGTGTTTTGTAGTTATTATTAGCGTGTGGGAGCTACTGGTTTAGAGTACTAAACGTAGGAATTTGATCCTTTTGACTTTGTCGGAGAATTTAGTTTTTTATTGTGGGCAGAATTGATTAGAATTTACTAAACGACGCCAAATTAGGTTTTCAACAAAAATTATTAACTTGTATTTCCTTTTCTAAAATGTTTTCTAGTGATATGTGTTTAACATACTGTGTGATTACCACGCTGATCTTGTTTTGCAGAATCGCAATCATGTATCGCTGCGCAATTATGCAACTGCGTTACGACAAACAAAAGTTGACTCTGAGAAAACACGGAACGAAAATTTGATTACAAGCTATAAACTTGCGAAAGAAGCCGTAGACATGTGTCCGACTGATGCGAGAAGTAAATGTAAGTTTATTTATACTCCTCGAAATAAACACATGGCGTAAAGTAGCTTAATTCAAAATGTTTATCTTTGTGCCGATGAAATATGCGTGTATGTGTAACTTATTGTCAAACATTTATCTGTTTTTTAATTTGTGGGAACAATAATTATTGCAACTCGTAAATTTTTCAATATAACGAGGCATCAATTTTGTTGAATTTTCTAAAGGAATGGCTCTCGATTGAATGTAAGCCCATAAACAGATGACTGAAAAAATTATCGCCTGGTGTTCTTCCAACGTTGGGTTGGCATAAGCTTCGTTGTTGCAGATATGTTTGGAAACGCTTGTTTGGCCTTGTTTTTCGCATCTGGACAGCGAACACCGTCGTTTTTGAAGCAAGCGTTTGAAGCATACAAATTTGCTGTAAGTTGTTTTCTTCAATTTGTCATTTTTCGAGTATGAGATTTAGATTATTCTGTAAATGGGTGTGGCCGTTGCTAAGTGTTGTGTATAAGTAGAAGCAGTATTTTGTTTTTCAAGTCGCAAATGTTGAAGTCTACGGTGTAATATTGGGTTGTCTCTTGGCTTTAAATACATATTATATTACATGAGTGCTTTTTAGAGTCAAGATCCCAAAGAAAATCAAGATCCCGATCTTCATTTAAATATGGCAACGGTAGGTTAGCTGGTCCGATGAAAGATTGTAACACACTGCTGTTTTTGTAGTTTCGCGTATGGAAAAACTATATTCTGGTTTATGGTTAAATATCGTAATTTTGTTTGACGGCGGTGAGTCAAAAAATTTTATTTACCAATAATTTAGTTGGTATGCAGTACGGCGTCGTGTGGCAATTCGCGTATGATACCGGACGACGTCCGATGGTAATAATAAATTCGTCAAAAATTATTTGAGGGAGTGCTACACTTGTCCAAATTTGTGACGGATGACATCAAAATTTATAAAAAGTATAACGAAGCCCTAAGCCGTATAACGTTACAGGCATTTAAATATGAAGAAAATTATACGGACACATTAAAGGCGTTTGCAATGGTTTTAAAATTGGATCCGACTATGAAAGAAGTCAAAGAAAACGAACAACGCCTGTTGCAGTATCTGCGTCGAATTTACGAAGCTTATCAGAAAAAGGTATGAACCTCTATCGAAATACTAAAACAAGACACAAGTGTTGCTGAAAAGTATAATTTTTGGCTCGTTGAAGCCTAAAAGTGTATTTATTGCGAGTACTTCGTGGTTTGTTAGACGCCAATCACAACAACGCATTCTGCCAGTAGTACAAAGACAATCTTGTGTTTGTAATAATCAAAAAGCTGGCAAAAAGAAGTCGTTCGAATTTGGTGTTAATTTCAGGGCAAACTAAAACCAAAACGTATCCGTGAGCTATGCAAACCGTTAGCTGCGGAATCGACAGCTCGGCCATTGCTCGGGCCGTACGGCAGCGGCCTTTACAAACCGGTTAAGTTAGCAGCTGATGGCGCAAGCGACGATTCCAACGGTGTCCGACTTGAATTTGTTCCAACCTGGTCTGGGCTAAAGGAAAGTAGAGTATCGACAACAGATGGGACTAATGAAGAATTGAATTCACAGGGTAATATGAACACCGTTGTGGCTGGGGTCGTAGCTGCGGTGGTGCATAATGAAGACGTCATACCGTAGTAAGTTGTTGTGACTAGTGTAATCATTAATAGCGCAGTTTAGAAAAAATAAGCTTGTGTAAATAGGATAAGCTTTACATATACATATCCAAGGTTCCAACAGGAATTCATTTTCTCACGGGAAAAGGCCCCGGAATTGCAAAGATATTGCATCATCGAATTACTACTAATTGACTATAACGGAAAATAAAATAAGTCTATTTTTAGCGGATCCTTCATAATTTGCCACAAAACCGTAAAAAGTCCGATTCCGGCGTCTTTGAACGCCTGAACAGGAAGAGGAATCAAATTTTTGCAGAATTGCAGCCGGAACAGGAATTGCGGTGGAACTTTGCAATAATCATAGACCTTTGCCTTTACATAAACTTGAGACTAAACATAAACCTTAAATATTGTTAGAAACTAAATCATGTAAAAAGCTATAACATAACCTACTTGTGTCGAAGGAATGCCGTTTGAGGAAATATCGCGTTTTTAGATACTCTGGTAAGAATGTAATTCTTTGATACAACCTTCACTAGTTGTGACATTATTCAGGTCTATTTTCGAAGTATCATACTGTGGTTTTAGTTGCTAATATTGTTTATTTCAGTTCATGCATTCTACTGGATCGAGACTCTAAGCCGGTGGTAATGACGATTTATAATTTTGCACCTAGCTTTGGTGTTGTCATTGGGCAGTATATTGCCGTGCCAGAGCCCTACTTCGCGACAATATCTGTTACCGGCACCGAATTGAATGAAGTAAGTGTCTTACGTTTGTTGGCATGTTTATTGCATACTAGCCATTCAGTATTTGGCTTTGAACCGTTAACTTTATGAAGGTTCGGTTTCTGGCGTACAACTGTAAAGTATGTTTAACTTTAGACTAATGTTTTATACACATGCTTAGACTTAAATTGGGCTTCCTTGATGGTAAACAAATACGCTAAGCGACAGGGTGCAACCGGAGGTGAAAAATACCGGAGCCGGATGTCAACGAAACTTGCCGGAGCCGGAGGTGAGGCGAAATTACGTAGTAAAAATGATGGTTAATTAGTTAATTTTAGCCAATATCTGCAATAGGTAGTTAAGTTGTTTGGTTTTAAGCTAATTTTCTGCGAAATTTCGGAAATTTTTTCTGAAAATTGTTACAAAACTAAAACGAAAGGCGCTAAACAGATAAATTTTGCAAAATTATGCAAAATTTTACTACCGAAATTGCCGGAACCTCCGGAAAAGGTTCTACCGTAGCCGGAAACCGATTTTCTGCCGGAGCCGAAATTAGACCTCCGGTTATACCCTGCTAAGCGCACATTAGTGCAAAAATGGTTGTCCGTGGTTTCAGACACTCACTTTTCCATCAATACGCATTCCAACGCCTGAAGTTATAGTATTGAATGGTCACAAGTTGGACAAGAAGTCTGTTGCCCATACAGAAGTTAATTGGTCGTATGACAGTAGCAGTGTTGCTCGAAAAGAAACGGAACACGAAAGATAACGTTAAAATATTTATCGCTAAACTTTGACTGATAATGGCTGTATCAGGGAGCGACCGGATACTATTACCGGATACCGAAAACGGATAGTAAATTTTTCAACGGATGTTTTAACAAAGTCGACATTTTTGTAAAATTTTGTAGCTGTAATTTAAGACAGGTTTTCGTCAAAAATTTCTACAAATAACTCGCGTTTGAAATCCGTATTTATAGAGTTCCTAATTAGTCGATTTTCTGACTAGACATCAACTATTTAGTCACATGTCTGCAATCCAACACAGCCACTAAGCATTATGGCAAAAGTTTCAGCGTTTTAACAGTGAACAACCGTTTTCAGAAGTTAATTTTTTATGTTTAATGTTATTTATTTTCGCAATAAAAGAAATGATTGTTTATTTTATTTTGAGTTGACGGGTAATATACCAGGGTATAAAATGGATAGTAAAAATGGCCCGTGTAAAGATGAGGGGCAGAACGTTTTTCTGTGAGACTGCAACAGAGTAAGCTGACTGTTCCGCCCCTGTACTTTTAGCCGTAAACACCCTAGAGCACGAAAAACGAAGGACGGGCGAGGGACCAGAGAATTTGTAACCGGAGATGACAAGTACCGAAGCTGAAGATAATGAGGGGCAGAACGTTTTTCTGTGAGACTGCAACAGAGTAAGCTGACTGTTCCGCCCCTGTACTTTTAGCCGTAAACACCCTAGAGCACGAAAAACGAAGGACGGGCGAGGGACCAGAGAATTTGTAACCGGAGATGACAAGTACCGAAGCTGAAGATAATGAGGGGCAGAACGTTTTTCTGTGAGACTGCAACAGAGTAAGCTGACTGTTCCGCCCCTGTACTTTTAGCCGTAAACACCCTAGAGCACGAAAAACGAAGGACGGGCGAGGGACCAGAGAATTTGTAACCGGAGATGACAAGTACCGAAGCTGAAGATAGTGGACAAATTTTGCTTGAGACGGAGGTGAAGCATAATTAGGTGGAAAAATGAAGTGTAATTTGCTAACTTGACAAGAATATGCAAACTGTTGAAAAAAATTTAGTTTTGGGCACATTTTATAAAACTAAACTCGTAACGGAATTTGGACCTCGAACAAAAAATTGGACCCGTGTCTATGTGAGGCCCGTAACTTCGGTAGTAAAATTTTGCAAAATCTATCTGTTTAGTGCATATCGTTTTACTTTTGCCACAATTTTCTTTAAAGAATTTCCGAAATTTCGCCATGAAATTAGCGTAAAACCAAACAACTTAACATATTGCAGATATTGGCTAAAATTAACTAATTAACCATCATATTTACTACCTAATTTCGCCTCACCTCCAGCTCCGGCAAGTTTCGTTGACCTCCGGCTCCGGCATTTTTCACCTCCGGTTGCACCCTATTAATTAATAAATTTTAGCAAATATCTGTAAATTGTCAAACCTTTTAGTTTTACGCTTATTTTTTACGGCATCTGGGCAATGTTTTCCTCAAAATTGTACCAAAAATTAAACCGATACGCAACAAGCAAATCAATTTTATAAAACTACGCAAAATTTCACTACCTTAATTGCCAGGGCTTCCGGCAAAAATTCTACCGGAGCCGGAAGTCGGTTTTGATTTTCTGCAGGTGCCAAGGCTGAACTCCGGTACATCATAGACCACAGAAAAATAATCTTTGAACACAATTTTACTAGACAATATTTCGATACACCATAATTATCATGAAACGTGTTACCATTTTCGCGTAATTAAAAGCATAACGCATCTGACCAGCTACTATTAGGACTGCGAATCAAGATTTAACATATATTCCTAGAAAAAAATGTAAAACAAATTCTGAGCCTTAGCAAAATACGCTTACTTTTTATAGCTCCATCAGAAAACTGGACTGCCCTAACAGTTAGATGGGCACCGTATTCAATCCATTTTTTCACAGAGCAGTTTCGTGAGTTGTCTTTTTCACTTGAATCCTATCCGATTCTTCTCCATCTACCAGCTGCCTTTCTACTTCGCCACGCGAACTAATTGTTATCCGGGACGCCTTAACCGTTCTCATATTGTCGTTGTCATTTTTTTCAACCAATCTACACGTACTTTCATTTCCAAAGCCTGTTTCTTTTCCACCAGATAGTTCCGATTCCGGCCCTACCGTTCTCGCAGACTCACCGCTACACTGGCTATCTTCGTCAATCAACTGGGCTTGTACATCATGCAACGCAGCTCCCCTATCTTTATGACTTTCAGCAATTACTTGCTGACGTTTCCCTTCATCACTACTACTTGCAACTTCAAACTGCAATTTTTGCTGCAATTTTCGTTGCTGTTGTTCCCACTGCGACGACGTTGTCGACAACTGACTGACGTACCCCATCGCTAAAGAAACATCTTGTGAATCTGGTGAGAGTGGTCCGGTAGTAGAATTCATAGGCGACCCTGCATCCACGCTGGTCCCGTTACTATTTCCAAGCTGAAACCGAGCTTGTACTTCGTTGTTTTCCAATCTCTCACCGCCGGAACTCGCTCTCAGGTTACCAACGACTTCCGACAGACTTATTTCCATCTGTTGTGCTAGCTGTTGCGGACGGTTACCCGAACCATCCGGCAACCTGGCAACAATTGTTGCGACAGAAGTCGAACTAAATCGGCCAGGTTCGTGCTCCTCGGATAATTGTTGGACCTCTTGCGGCTCCGTTTTTTCCGGACTCTGACCCACGTTTCCGTCTTCTACGCACGGCGTCTCTTCGGCCGTTTCACTAATTGTCATTTCATGACTGGATCGAGACGGTTTTAGACGACCTTTTGGTAAATGTAACTCGTTCGGCAGCTTCGCAGTTGCTCCAATGTATTTTTTCGACTCGCGTGGACTTGGATCTCGATTAGAACTATGATCAGCAGAAGACGTTTCAGCACCGCTGCCACTCCCAGATTGTGATTCTTTGGGTTGACTGCGATGTTTATGAAGAATATTGGCGACCGGCTCTGCAACTGCGGACAAATTTGCTCTGACATTTCGACCTCTGAAATTTTCAACGAAACCATAAATAACACAGTCACTGCTTTTATCCCTAAATATCGCTTGCTTTAATATACATGCAGTTTAACTTCTGTGCCATAAAACCAAAAACTAAAAAAATTTTCCAGTCCAATGATAACTATTGTCCTACAACCTATGTCATGTCCCCTAGAAAAACATCATGGTCACACTCTGATCAAAGTATCTTTCCATTCAATTCACGAAAAATAATTCTACTCCCTTCCCGTTCAAAAACTTTACTATCACCGTTTCCACCACTACAATTCCTACTTACATTCCCAATCCACCCGGTTTTCCATCCGAACCGCTCCCTTGCGCACCGGCAACGTCTTTCGACGCTTTCCTCCCGCGACCCGGTTGCGCTCCAGGCACCGGCGACGTTGTCAACCCTTCAACATCGCTTTTAATTGGAATGTCCTCGGCGAGCAACTTCTTAATTCGAAGCGACGCGTTGGTCACAAATCCTGACTTTGTGCTTTGCCGTGGTGTCCGCGACAAAGGTCCAATACGAAGTCCCATTGGTTCATCATCGTTGTCACCGCTTGCGCCAGTAGAAGACGGATTTTCCAGTAACGAATTAACCACCGCTTGTGTTACCTGTTTAAATATGTAACAATACAAATTAACCACTTTGGTATACGCAACAGCTCGCAGTGTTCTTAACGTAGAAGGTTTTAGAATCAGTCAATGCAGCATTAAAAATTGCTTTTATGCCAACAATATTTTCACAACCGAACTACAATGTTGGCAAGTAACCACCAATGTTAAGATAAACTAGTCTGCAAGCTTTGCGCAATGCGTAAAAGTAGCGGTAGCACAAAAATTTCCTTGCAAATTTTCCTTTCAAATAACAATCACGTGTATTTCCTTATTGTAAGCAACGTAATGCTGGAAAGTTGCCTAAAATACGTATGTGGGGCGTTCCAGCTTTTATATATAGATATAAAGTTAATCACAACAGATAAAATACTCAACTAGTCTAGGAGTACTACAATTATTTAGGCTTATGTAAACATAAACAATAGGGCCTGCCTACTAAGCATAAGGCTTATCCTACGCTGAAACATAAGCCTAATCCTTAGGCCTAAGCTTCTCGATGTCGAAGTCTCCCAGTCTCATAAAGAGCAGCAGTCTATTCTTGACATGGGCCATCATAAAAACAACAAAAACATCTGTTTTGGTTTGCATACAGAGATCAAAGCTTCAACTTGAGCAATGTCGAATCACAGCTCAGTTTAAACTCATATTCTATCTATTAACTTTGAATAAACAATAAAACTAAAATTGGGCCAACCGAGAATGACAAATACATGCTTACAAGCAATACATCAGCATATAGCTCATACTGAGCACGTAGCTGTATATCTTCCAGTGCTTGAATGCCTTGTACCGGAAATTCATTGAACCTAAAACGGACAACAACAATAACAATAACAACAACAACAGCGAAAAATGCTCAGATGCAAGAAAAAAATCAAAACGAAATCAATCAAAATTAAACATCACTCTGGTCCATTGAAAAATTTGCAAACGCAATACTCAGATTATTAAATTTTTGCCCGTTTCAAAGTACTTTTCGAATATAACTGGAATGATAATACAATTACCTACTAGAAGCAATTTACATGACTTCCATAAATTAATACTTAAGCCATGACGGCATCACCATTCGAAACCTATCCAGAAAACTAACTTTAAATAAACTAAATCCTAAAACAAGCGAACCCCCTAGCCATCTTTCTATCCAATGATGTAGATTCCAATTAAATCACTAGTGTCGTAGACTCTGCGTAACGCTATAAAAATTAACTACCCACTCCACTCACCAAGGCACCAACACAGACTTACATCGCAAAATAGATCCCGTTCACCAGTTCCAACATAAATGACGGATGCAGCTGAGGTCTGGGTTGGTCACTTAAATCCAACTCGCGTATAGACATTGAACTGGGCAGCGTGGACCGAGAATGCTGCGGGTGGTGGCGTTTCCCTGACCCTCGTCGAAACGGACCGTGTTTTTGATGATGTTGATGGTCATCGCTGGGACTCACATTCCCACTTGCAGCCCCTGCTGCTGCCGCGGCGTTATGCCTGTGACTAGAACTTCCACTGTACCCGAGGACTTTGGCTGCTAAATCTTCTGCCGGGAAATGAAACCCAGAGCGGCACAGTCTAAAACGCGTTTAGAATAATATTACTTGATATGCGTGCGAACATTTGATTATAAATGAAACCATATTACAGTCCATCTTTAAGTGTCACATTCAATAATGATTCGTTCAAAAGTAATATAGCCATACTGAATAGCTATAAAATAAAATTGAAGATACGCGAAAAGATAAACTCAAGATTTATTTCACACTCGCAGCTGCAATTTAATTAGTTCCCCAAGTTAAAACTATTCAAGCAAATTCATTTGTATCGCAGGTGATATCGACCGCTCTCAAAAGTGAGGGAGTTGAAGCCAAAACGCAACGAGGGTTGGTACATTTTGCTGGGGGTTCGCTACTGATCCACCCACTTACCAAATGCTACCCCCATTAAAATCCCCACACCGGTTCAGACCCTCCACTCAAGATTACTTTGACGTCATCCGGCATAGACTAGTTGTTGACTCTGGCATCATATCAGATTGATAAGCATTGTGAATCCTGAGGACAAGCGTAAGAACCAGGAATCGATTTTGTGCGTTTAGCGCTCCAACCGACGGATACGGACCAATCTCAATGACATACGGTTGTTTGTTGCTTAAACGATTCAGTAGTGCACTTTCGGTCAGTCCCAAACTTGATAAATTTGACGGCTAAAAGACGAAAAATTATATTATACGTATGCATGTTTGCCCTTTATGTGCACCTGCAAAATAATGTAGTGAGAACTTGTTTACGTCCTTCCACTCGAAATGACTGGAATTACAAAATATGATTAGGGTTATGTTTAACCTTAAGTTTTGGCTTAAATATAGCTTAGGCTTACGAAACTAATAAACAACAATGCGGGGGAACCTTTTGTCTTTGATCAGTAAACAAGTACCACACAGTGCACTGTAATGTATTATGCGTGTAGACATAATCCATGATAAAAGTAGTTGGAGAAGATGGCTACGTAGCGTAGTGGTACTTTAAATCTATTAATCTGTGGACTAAAAACAATTTTTTGATATCCTATTTTACTCATACGGTGAAACAGATTACCGCAGGGTCAATGATACTTTCAGTCGGTTAAGCTTGTGCTTGCCACGGCCCCCTCGCTGACCTGTCTGCCGCTACTGAACTTATTGAAAAATGACACTTGACACAAAAAATCTTGTAATTATAAAACATTAAAAATATGCTCGGGCGTAGCCAGGATATGGAGTTTAGCGATCACCCTGCTTATAATTTTTGTCCATGAATTTTAGGGACTTTTATAGTTTAACAGCACAGACATTCCACTTTTTTTATAAAACTACTCTCCCACGTTGGAATATCATGGCTACGCCCACCTGAAAATACTTACATCGTGATAAATTGACGCACTTGCGAGTGATGGAATGCAAACCGTTTGTACTTTCGGCAAACGACTTTTACTATCGACAATTTCCTAAAATAACAACATTTCAATATTTTTACATCTCAGAAAAAAACTACAATAAATTCGCGTTACACCACACAACCGAAAAAATATTATTCAACAAAATTTGAGAAAATACCATTTATGAAAAAACTTTATTGTGAGACATAACATCAATCAAGCAGTGTTGTCCGGCCAACAGGAAACGGCAGCAGTAAAAGTTACAACACAGCCTCGCTCGTCTCTTCTTATACACTTCGCTTTAGCAAAAACAAACACAACCCTGCTCACTTACAATATTGTAAATGCCAAGGATTAACGTTTCAAGCGGCGCACAAAGCTAAAACAATAATATTGCAGTGTAGCACTTTGAAAATATTAAAATGCACAATTAAGACAGTTGTAACAATATTTACTATCTCACGCCAAGTTTAATTTAAAAAATTTCACCTCCCTTCCAGTTTAAAATTTTAGCACCAACTTTAGTACAATGAGCTTTGCTCGACTCCAAGTTGACGAAAATATACAAATTCTGCCAAAATTTCAAATACCATATTAAAATATATTATCATCAACTCGATGTGTTGGTTAAATAAAAAACTAATATTACGTACTACTAAACCAGCTACATCCAATACTCATCTGTTATCACTTTTACACAGTACAAAAATCCGTCTAATAGAAACCTTACAAGACTTCGTTGTACATGGTCTACTTCAAACACCTCCCACAATATTATACCCGTGTTTATGAGTTGCCTGACATAATACCGTTTACAATTCTGAAAATTTTAGCAAATACGTATGGCTTCGTTCTTAATTTATTTGTTGTGCCATTCGTGCTACATTAGCTAAAGCTGCCGTAACGTTTTAGGAATGCTGTATGATTATGATACAATATGGCCGAAAAGGTATCATTTTATGCCTTCACAAAAACCGGTCCCTAATAACTGACCGACATATCCCTGAATTTTAAAACCATTTCAAATTTTTTCAATTAAAATTAAATTTTAACTTTTCGAAATCAAACACTTTACGACAACAAACACTGTACCTTTCGTTCTCTTCGGCTACACGCAATCAAATAAGTGCCAACAATAACCGGTATAAACTGAAGAACAAACAGTCGCAAATTCGGATCGCCTCGACGATATAACGCAAGCAGCTGATGACAGACGGGTTCCAAAACCTAAAACAAACAACTTTACCAAAGTTAATCTCGTACTGCTACCGCTACATCATTACAAAGCAAACCAAATACCCAAAAACAGTTAACAAAACAACTCTTAAACACATGGCAGTTGTCGGAGTTTGTGAAAAAACTAAGCTATATACATCTTTGAGTGTGCCCATTGGCTGGTTTAAAATCTATTTACTCGAAACTACTCTAAATACAGTATACCACCTCACGTCCTTCGATACGTAGCGCCCGTTTACTTAAACCCATAATTTTTCCTTTTATACACAGTTTGTCAACAATATTTACAACTCACAAGTGGATAAAACAGAAACACAAATTCACACTATTTCAATTTGAGCTCATACGTTTGTGTCGAATGAAAATTAGTCTACTGTACCTCGTGTTCTTTGTATCGTTCTTCAACCAGTTCAATGATACTTTCCACAAGTATAGGATTGTTTCGAAAAGACGTCGCGAATTCTGACAAATCATCTTCGTTTGATGTCTGAAAAATGAATAAAAACTAAAAAAATTACAATAAAATATTATTTATTGTGTAGTGTCATTTTGAGTAACCTGTAAAAATATATTTTTGACAATAATTATTACCCTTCGATGATTCGTACAAGCAGTAAAACCCATAAAATCATAATATAACCGTTACTAAGAAAAAACTTAATTAATTGTCCCGTTTAGTTTAATATCCGCTTTCGGTTTCCGTTTCCGATACTTGTAATTTTTGACTTACACCCTGCCAAAACTTCCAAATTTCAAACTTTTAAATTTACTAGTGATTCAGCAATACACTTTGATAAATTTCTAATGCGTATAAACAATGCCAAACTATAACATTTGTCGTACAGATGCTGCTAGTCTTATTCTTCACTTCGTGATGGCATCTTAGACACGCAGGGTTTGGCCCTGCCCATGATGTTTTAAGCTACGTACTTACAGCAGACAGAAAATCAAAAATTTCTGTATTTCGTTTCGACATACTTGACAGATAAATAATCAGATAATTACATCTGCATTGTTAAACCTGGAACGCCCAACATAAGTATTTTGTGTAGCGTTCCAGCTGTTTTAATGATTGTTTCATATATGTCGTAGGTCAATTTACAATTCGGCCAATCTGCTATTCTGAGCAAATAGCAGATTGGCCTACGCCATATAGCGATTGTAAGATGTAGCAAAACAACAGTGATGTAAACCAAACTCTAACTGGTTAACGGTATTGCGTCTGTCTAAATAATCATATATGATTTGTCTATATTAGTGTAATATCAGTTTAGCCCATGTGAAACTGTTATTACTCAAAATATCAGAATGGCCTAGGCCAATTAGTAATTGACCTGAATAGCACACACACACATATATATAAATAAATATATAATAAATATAATTCACAGTTACAAAAACGGCTTCCAATGTTGCTGGTACTGGATGTTAAACTGCTAAACCTTTTGAAACCAACACACCCAGCATATGAAAATCAGTGATTAATATAAGGCTTGAGCTAAAAACCCTTATACAGAGTTCATTTCTAATATTATATTAGTTTATTTTACAAAATACGGTATAAAATCTGACGCCATAGAGAATGTCACAAAAACGTATGGATCAATTGATAAATGCAAAAATTGCGTTATTTGTACCCTAAGAACTGATGTAACGCAGGGTAGCAACCAAGGTTTCTATTCGAATTCAGCAAAAATGAGCGTTGCGGATTCGCGGATTTGGTTGTGAAAAAGCCGAATCCAAAACCAGAATTCAAACAATGTTCGGTAATAAGATTTTTCATTTCTACGTTTTATTTCAGGTCACAAATATTAGAACTTAAATTAGGTCGGGCATGAAATAAGCGTTTAAAGCTTATGCGGCTGGCATTGCGTTGATATTTCGAAACGAAGATATTTCTAAAATTTGCAAATTTCAAGATTCTGATTCAGATTCGGCAAATTAGCGATGAATTCAGATTCGGTCAAATCATACCGCAGTGACTCGAATAAGAGGGAGTAATAAGAGCGGATCGTCATTCTGAGTCAAAATCAATACGAGTCCGTCAGTAGATAGAGTTCCTAAACCCTAATTAGAGTCCATAAATGTCATTATAGTGCATAAATGGCTCCAGGACCAAATAAAGTTGAGTTCGAAACTTTAAAGCGTACTTAAGTTTTGCAAATAGATTCCTACGTATAACTTTGCATTATCGCTGAACTTTTTGATACAAAACATAAACGTCTAATTCAACGGATAGTTGCAATACCGGATATACATCAGTAACGAAATGAAGGGCGGCGGAGGGCGGGTAAAAATAGATAACAGTCGGTAACAGAATAACAATGGGTACCTTCTAGAATTCATCCATCCCTAACTTCTCAAAGCATCTGCTCCCAATCTCAATATGTTTCCACCGCAACAAAAAATCCGAATCCTAAATCATTGCTAATTTGTCGAATTCGAATCCGATTCTTGCATGCTGCAAATTTCAGATATATCTATAATTTGTTTCAGAATATCAACGCAATGCCAACCGCATAACTTTTAAACGTTAATACATTTCGTCCCCGACCTCAGTTTTGAGATTTGTGACCTGAAACCAAAATTTGTTATTAATATAACAAGATATTTAAAATTTTTATTGTTTAAAATTGAAAAAACATATTGCCGACCATTGTTGGGATTCGGCTTTTAGATGCCACTTTTTCACAACCGAATTCGAATCCGAACCACAAATTTTTGCCGAATCCGAACCTTTGTTGCCACCCAGAGCAAGAAATCATTTATATAAATCTTCAAAAACACTCCACAAACCTCTCGCGCCTATAACTCATTATTAAAAAATAAAATTTTTTCAAAAACCCACTCAAAACCTCTTAGAATCCGCTGTAAAAATTTCAATCTGAACGCTACATTTCAACAACTCATTTAGCGACCCAATACAGCCTCATCAAAGCGTTCAACACCCTATAACCAAACTACGAAACTAGAAAAACTATCTAAACGCCTATTCATCGCACCAGCATCCACGTCTAAAAAACCCGATCCAATCCAAACAACAGACCAGTTTCTAAATCAAACACCGTAGCGGTAACCTTGTCCTGCTATGTTACCCGAAACCAGACCTGCAGTAGACCCCAAAACAAACCAGAAATACACATTCTTGGTTCACCATCGATCGTACAAACAGGCAAATCACCCTCTCAACCCATTCAACCAGGCTCAAAAAACCCCCTGTGACCCGGCCGCAAAAAAAGAACAACCATACACGCAATAAAAGTTGGAAGCATTGACATTGTCTCGAAACTAAAACATTTTCACCAATCAACAAATCGCATCTATGTATGCTCAGGAACTTTTCAGGGCGCAGAGGACCCGCGGAGACTTACAAATGTTCCAAAATCTGTTTTAGGGAGAAAATGATTTTTGAGGGCGCTAAACCCCGGTGACCCCTACGGCTAACATCATGTATATACTATGTTTTAATATACATATAACATTATACAAACTAATATATATATATATATATATATATATATATATATATATATCTTAGACATATCCCAACCGACCCAAAGCCTTAGATTGAAAATATGTGCACTACAAGACATAGTATATAAAAACGACCTTGATACAGATGTACCTCGCACCAACAAGATTGATAAGATATGTAAAATACAACATAATATACCTTCGACGCATAGAAATCAGCCGACCTTAGATGTTAGCATCAAACTACGAGAACAAGCAACAGTCTACGCTCTCTTAACTAATAATACTCGTGTATAAAGAAAACATATATATATCAAATATAATTGATAAATGAGATTGTCAGACATATAAACATATACATAATATCACGGATGCAACCGGAATTATAAAATACCGGAACCGGAAAACAAAACATGATATATTATCGAAAAATTCATTTAAGCGCTATTTTATCGCTATTAATGGTGTAAACAAAAACCATTAAGAATGTCAAAATCCTAAAACAAACGTAGCAGCTGGAAACGTATGATAAATTATGGAGTATGCCACAAATTGAAAATTTCGCATTATACGCGCGCAGATAATTTACAAAACGCTTAAATATCATGATTTGCAATCTGCCGGAGCCGGATATTGACCTGCCCGCCGGGCTCAAATATTTCTGATATCCGGTTTGCACTCAGCTATGTCGACACTGGTCTTTATCTTATTTTACATTTTGACTCTCAGATGACCGAATTAATACGTCGCTAATTCGACGGCAAAGACTACAGTATAATATTTTCGTATTTCAGCTTTCGATATTTTTATGTCTAAAAACCCAAGCTGTCTAACAAACTAAACATCTCAATCCAAAATACACAAAACGCCTATATTTCTGAGTGAAATTAGTGACTTACACAACAATCAAACCAACTACCAATTAACCTCTTCCCATGACCTAATTAACCAGATCCCATTATCCAACCAAATTAAATTTCAAAAGAACAACCACATTTAAAAAAATTTCATTTTGTAATCAAACCAAATGTCCCGGCATCACACAGCCATAGATCAATGCTACGACATAAAACAAACGAAAATCGATCTACTCGATGCCTATTTACGCATATAAACCTACCAACCAAAATACCTCAGTGACCAGCGACTAGACTCGCCTAAACACATTAGGTATTCGAGACAAAGCTAAAAGCCTAATGATTGCTGTATCGCGCTTTCTCGAAGGCATATGCGCCCCAGTAGTAGTAGTATAAACAATTGGAAAACTATATCGATATATATACACACATATATACATTATTTCTACGTAAACATATACGTATATAACAACTCAGCAGTATGCTAATATGGTAAAAGCTGCCACTCCACGATAACGCAATAATAAATAATTTCTTGCTTTAATAATCTTATGTTCTTACGAGCAATACTGGATAACTGTCTCTTAGCATTAGTGTCAAAACGTGACCGCACCCGCGGATGTGCCGATTTCGGCTCGACTTCGGCCTTTGCGTGTTCGGCTCTGCCTGCTTGCCGTCTTTTTCCTGCGTCGTTGTGCTTCGTTTCTTTCTGGGCGCTTCGGTGTGTCTGGTCGGCTGTTTCTTTTCGCGTTTGTGTTTGGTTTTGTGCTGTTCTTTTTTTTCGTTTTTCTTTTTGTTTTTTGCCTTGTGTCTTTTGGTCGGCCGTTTCGTGTCGGCTCCGGTTTGGCCTTTTGGCTCGGCCTCCCGCCTTTTCGTCTTGTTGTGTTTCTTTGTTTTGCGGTTTTCTTTTTTGCGTGTGCGTTCGCTGTTCTCGCTCTCGCCCGTTTTTTCGTTTGGGCGCCCGGTTCTTTTCGGGCGGTTCCGTCCGCCGGTCCGGGTGCGCTGCTCGTTCTTCTTTTTTGCGTTTGTTTTGTTGGTGGTTTCCGTTCTGCGTTTTTGTTTTCCTTTCTTGTGCGGCCTTCGTGTTCGTTTTCGTTGTGTGGTTTTTTCTTTTCTTTTTTTTTTTTGTCTTTTGCTGCTTTGCTTGTGTTTTTGTTTTTTGCTGTTTTTTGCGGTTTTCGTGCGTGTGCCTGGTTCGTCGCCCTTGTTTTGGGTGCGCCTGTTCGGGCCTGTGTTGTTTCTTGTGTTGCGTCCTTGTCGCTTCTCTCTTGTTGCGTGTGCGTTTGGCTCGTTGGCGTTCGTGGTTCTGTTCGGCGTGTTGCGTTCTTGCCGTTTTTGCCTGTTTGTGGTGTTTTTTCTGGGCGCTTTTGTCTGTGGGGGGTGCGTGGTTTGTTTTTCTTCGTTTTTTTTCGTTTTGTGTTGGTTGTCTTCTTGTTGTTGTGTTTCTTCTGTTTTTGCTGGTGTTGTTGTTCGGCTCGGTTCGGCTTTTGGTCGGCTCGGTTCGGCTCGGCTTTTGGTTCGGCTCCTTTGTGTTTGCGAGTGTGCGGCGCGGGTGGGGGCGCCTAGGTTGCCTTTGCTGGTGTTTTCGTTTGTTCGTTTCGCTTGCTTTTGAGGCCGTTGTTGATCCTGTTGATTTTGATTCTTGAGTTTTCTGCGAGAACGAAGTAGGATTTCTTATGAGGGCCGATTTGTGCCTTCCCTTCTCCCTTTTTGTCTCTTGCTACTTGGTCGTTGTTTGCTCTTGGTAAAAAAAAAAAAAAAAAAAAAAAAAAAAAAGAAACAAAGCTATGACAAAACTAAAAAAAAAAAAAAATTTCCGTAAGAACATAAGAAGAGGCGCGGGAGGGAGCCAAAGAGGAGGGAACGTAGCGAGAGAAGTATAGTGTGTATATATACGATATAGTTGCAATGTGAGAGACGACTGGGGCGATATGTCGAGAAGCGCGATACAGATAATAGGCTAGCGTCAACTAGGTTAGGCGAGCTAGCGGGCGAGGTATATCTGGTTGGTAGGTTGCGAAGGATAGAGACTGATTTTGTGTTAGCGTAGCATTGATCTATGGCTGTGTGATGCCGGGACATTTGGTTTGATTACGAAATGAAAATTTTTTTAAATGTGGTTGTTATTTGGAAATTTATATTCGTGGATAATGGGATCTGGTAATTAGGTCTGGGAGAGGTAAACTGGTAGTTGGTTGATTGTTGTGTAAGTCCGAATTTCCTCAGAAATATAGGCGTTTTGTGTATTTTGGATTGAGATGTTAGTTTGTAGACAGCTTGGGTTTTAGACATAAAAATATCAAAGCTGAAATACGAAAATATTATACGTAGTCTTTGCCGTCGAATTAGCGACGTATTAATTCGGTCATCTGAGTCAAAATGTAAAATAAAGATAAAGACACAGTGCGACATAGCTGAGGCAAACCGGATATCAGAAAATATTCGAGCCCGGCGGGCAGGTCAATATCCGGCTCCGGCAGATTGCAAATCATGATATTTAAGCGTATTTGTAAAATTATCTGCGCGCGTATAATGCGAAAATTTTCAATTTGTGGCATACTCCATAATTTATCATACGTTTCCAGCTGCTACGTTTGTTTTAGGATTTTGACATTCTTAATGGTTTTTGTTTACACCATTAATAGCGATAAAATAGCGCTTAAATGAATTTTTCGATAATATATCATGTTTTGTTTTCCGGTTCCGGTATTTTATAATTCCGGTTGCATCCGTGATATTATGTATATGTTTATATGTCTGACAATCTCATTTATCAATTATATTTGATATATATGTTTTCTTTATACACGAGTATTATTAGTTAAGATAGCGTAGACTGTTGCTTGTTCTCGTAGTTTGATGCTAACATCTAAGGTCGGCTGATTTCTATGCGTCGAAGGTATATTATGTTGTATTTACATACTTATCAATCTTGTTGGTGCGAGGTACATCTGTATCAGGTCGTTTTTATATACTATGTCTTGTAGTGCACATATTTTCAATCTAAGGCTTTGGGTCGGTTGGGATATGTTAAGATATATATATATATATATATATATATATATATATAAGAGTTAGTATACTGTTATATGTATATGCATACATAGTATATACATGATGTTAGCCGTAGGGGTCACCGGGGTTTAGCCCCCTCAAAAATCATTTTCTCCCTAAAACAGATTTTGGAACATTTGTAAGTCTCCGCGGGTCCTCTGCGCCCTGAAAAGTTCCTGAGCATACATAGATGCGATTTGTTGATTGGTGAAAATGTTTTAGTTTCGAGACAATGTCAATGCTTCCAACTTTTATTGCGTGTATGGTTGTTCTTTTTTTGCGGCCGGGTCACAGGGGGTTTTTTGAGCCTGGTTGAATGGGTTGAGAGGGTGATTTGCCTGTTTGTACGATCGATGGTGAACCAAGAATGTGTATTTCTGGTTTGTTTTGGGGTCTACTGGGTCTGGTTTCGGGTAACATAGCAGGACAAGGTTACCGTAGGTGTTTGATTTAGAAACTGGTCTGTTGTTTGGATTGGATCGGGTTTTTTAGACGTGGATGCTGGTGCGATGAATAGGCGTTTAGATAGTTTTTCTAGTTTCGTAGTTTGGTTATAGGGTGTTGAACGCTTTGATGAGGCTGTATTGGGTCGCTAAATGAGTTGTTGAAATGTAGCGTTCAGACTGAAATTTTTACAGCGGATTCTAAGAGGTTTTGAGTGGGTTTTTGAAAAAATTTTATTTTTTAATAATGAGTTATAGGCGCGAGAGGTTTGTGGAGTGTTTTTGAAGATTTATATAAATGATTTCTTGCTCTGGGTGGCAACAAAGGTTCGGATTCGGCAAAAATTTGTGGTTCGGATTCGAATTCGGTTGTGAAAAAGTGGCATCTAAAAGCCGAATCCCAACAATGGTCGGCAATATGGTTTTTCAATTTTAAACAATAAAAATTTTAAATATCTTGTTATATTAATAACAAATTTTGGTTTCAGGTCACAAATCTCAAAACTGAGGTCGAGGACGAAATGTATTAACGTTTAAAAGTTATGCGGTTGGCATTGCGTTGATATTCTGAAACAAATTATGGATATATCTGAAATTTGCAGCATGCAAGAATCGGATTCGAATTCGACAAATTAGCAATGATTTAGGATTCGGATTTTTTGTTGCGGTGGAAACATATTGAGATTGGGAGCAGATGCTTTGAGAAGTTAGGGATGGATGAATTCTAGAAGGTACCCATTGTTATTCTGTTACCGACTGTTATCTATTTTTACCCGCCCTCCGCCGCCCTTCATTTCGTTACTGATGTATATCCGGTATTGCAACTATCCGTTGAATTAGACGTTTATGTTTTGTATCAAAAAGTTCAGCGATAATGCAAAGTTATACGTAGGAATCTATTTGCAAAACTTTAGTACGCTTTAAAGTTTCGAACTCAACTTTATTTGGTCCTGGAGCCATTTATGCACTATAATGACATTTATGGACTCTAATTAGGGTTTAGGAAATCTACTGACGGACTCGTATTGATTTTGACTCAGAATGACGATCCGCTCTTATTACTCCCTCTTATTCGAGTCACTGCGGTATGATTTGACCGAATCTGAATTCATCGCTAATTTGCCGAATTGAATCAGAATCTTGAAATTTGCAAATTTTAGAAATATCTTCGTTTCGAAATATCAACGCAATGCCAGCCGCATAAGCTTTAAACGCTTATTTCATGCCCGACCTAATTTAAGTTCTAATATTTGTGACCTGAAATAAAACGTAGAAATGAAAAATCTTATTACCGAACATTGTTTGAATTCTGGTTTTGGATTCGGCTTTTTCACAACCAAATCCGCGAATCCGCAACGCTCATTTTTGCTGAATTCGAATAGAAACCTTGGTTGCTACCCTGCGTTACATCAGTTCTTAGGGTACAAATAACGCAATTTTTTGCATTTATCAATTGATCCATACGTTTTTGTGACATTCTCTATGGCGTCAGATTTTATACCGTATTGTGTAAAATAAACTAATATAATATTAGAAATGAACTCTGTATAAGGGTTTTTAGCTCAAGCCTTATATTAATCACTGATTTTCATATGCTGGGTGTGTTGGTTTCAAAAGGTTTAGCAGTTTAACATCCAGTACCAGCAACATTGGAAGCCGTTTTTGTAACTGTGAATTATATTTATTATATATTTATTTATATATATGTGTGTGTGTGCTATTCAGGTCAATTACTAATTGGCCTAGGCCATTCTGATATTTTGAGTAATAACAGTTTCACATGGGCTAAACTGATATTACACTAATATAGACAAATCATATATGATTATTTAGACAGACGCAATACCGTTAACCAGTTAGAGTTTGGTTTACATCACTGTTGTTTTGCTACATCTTACAATCGCTATATGGCGTAGGCCAATCTGCTATTTGCTCAGAATAGCAGATTGGCCGAATTGTAAATTGACCTACGACATATATATGAAACAATCATTAAAACAGCTGGAACGCTACACAAAATACTTATGTTGGGCGTTCCAGGTTTAACAATGCAGATGTAATTATCTGATTATTTATCTGTCAAGTATGTCGAAACGAAATACAGAAATTTTTGATTTTCTGTCTGCTGTAAGTACGTAGCTTAAAACATCATGGGCAGGGCCAAAACCTGCGTGTCTAAGATGCCATCACGAAGTTAAGAATAAGACTAGCAGCATCTGTACGACAAATGTTATAGTTTGGCATTGTTTATACGCATTAGAAATTTACCAAAGTGTATTACTGAATCACTAGTAAATTTAAAAGTTTGAAATTTGGAAGTTTTGGCAGGGTGTAAGTCAAAAATTACAAGTATCGGAAACGGAAACCGAAAGCGGATATTAAACTAAACGGGACAATTAATTAAGTTTTTTCTTAGTAACGGTTATATTATGATTTTATGGGTTTTACTGCTTGTACGAATCATCGAAGGGTAATAATTATTGTCAAAAATATATTTTTACAGGTTACTCAAAATGACACTACACAATAAATAATATTTTATTGTAATTTTTTTAGTTTTTATTCATTTTTCAGACATCAAACGAAGATGATTTGTCAGAATTCGCGACGTCTTTTCGAAACAATCCTATACTTGTGGAAAGTATCATTGAACTGGTTGAAGAACGATACAAAGAACACGAGGTACAGTAGACTAATTTTCATTCGACACAAACGTATGAGCTCAAATTGAAATAGTGTGAATTTGTGTTTCTGTTTTATCCACTTGTGAGTTGTAAATATTGTTGACAAACTGTGTATAAAAGGAAAAATTATGGGTTTAAGTAAACGGGCGCTACGTATCGAAGGACGTGAGGTGGTATACTGTATTTAGAGTAGTTTCGAGTAAATAGATTTTAAACCAGCCAATGGGTACACTCAAAGATGTATATAGCTTAGTTTTTTTCACAAACTCCGACAACTGCCATGTGTTTAAGAGTTGTTTTGCTAACTGTTTTTGGGTATTTGGTTTGCTTTGTAATGATGTAGCGGTAGCAGTACGAGATTAACTTTGGTAAAGTTGTTTGTTTTAGGTTTTGGAACCCGTCTGTCATCAGCTGCTTGCGTTATATCGTCGAGGCGATCCGAATTTGCGACTGTTTGTTCTTCAGTTTATACCGGTTATTGTTGGCACTTATTTGATTGCGTGTAGCCGAAGAGAACGAAAGGTACAGTGTTTGTTGTCGTAAAGTGTTTGATTTCGAAAAGTTAAAATTTAATTTTAATTGAAAAAATTTGAAATGGTTTTAAAATTCAGGGATATGTCGGTCAGTTATTAGGGACCGGTTTTTGTGAAGGCATAAAATGATACCTTTTCGGCCATATTGTATCATAATCATACAGCATTCCTAAAACGTTACGGCAGCTTTAGCTAATGTAGCACGAATGGCACAACAAATAAATTAAGAACGAAGCCATACGTATTTGCTAAAATTTTCAGAATTGTAAACGGTATTATGTCAGGCAACTCATAAACACGGGTATAATATTGTGGGAGGTGTTTGAAGTAGACCATGTACAACGAAGTCTTGTAAGGTTTCTATTAGACGGATTTTTGTACTGTGTAAAAGTGATAACAGATGAGTATTGGATGTAGCTGGTTTAGTAGTACGTAATATTAGTTTTTTATTTAACCAACACATCGAGTTGATGATAATATATTTTAATATGGTATTTGAAATTTTGGCAGAATTTGTATATTTTCGTCAACTTGGAGTCGAGCAAAGCTCATTGTACTAAAGTTGGTGCTAAAATTTTAAACTGGAAGGGAGGTGAAATTTTTTAAATTAAACTTGGCGTGAGATAGTAAATATTGTTACAACTGTCTTAATTGTGCATTTTAATATTTTCAAAGTGCTACACTGCAATATTATTGTTTTAGCTTTGTGCGCCGCTTGAAACGTTAATCCTTGGCATTTACAATATTGTAAGTGAGCAGGGTTGTGTTTGTTTTTGCTAAAGCGAAGTGTATAAGAAGAGACGAGCGAGGCTGTGTTGTAACTTTTACTGCTGCCGTTTCCTGTTGGCCGGACAACACTGCTTGATTGATGTTATGTCTCACAATAAAGTTTTTTCATAAATGGTATTTTCTCAAATTTTGTTGATATAATATTTTTTTCGGTTGTGTGGTGTAACGCCGAATTTATTGTAGTTTCTATGAAATTTGTTTCTTGGAAAAATATTCTTGGGCACCTGAAGGTGAGCCGATAGCAAACATATCGAGGATGTTTGACGAATACGCAAACAACTGTAATGTTTGACTTGCGGGGTTCCGATGTTTTTATGTGGTACACAGACTAGCCCATGATGGTTGGCTAGTTTTTCATTTGATTACCCTAAACTTTGGTTATATACGCTTGAAATTAATTTTTGGACAGCTTATTAGTCTGGCTTCTTTTTAAGCCTGCATTCTCAAATGTATGTAGCACCAATTACCAGCTGTTGACAGGTCTTGTGTCTTTGGACAAAGGAGTGCGGAGGTTTGAAATTCAGAATATTTACTACATTCGATTCACTCAACTGTGCAAAAGT